>SNVD02001603.1:0-15458 GCA_013180625.2 Boswellia sacra
AAACCGTAAAGTTCTCCAGAAAATAGACTTCGAGAGTTTCCAACGGTATATAACATGTCATCGGGTTCATTGTATATCAATACAATTAAATCCGAGAAGATCAATGACTAGCAGAGGTGAAAATGAAGGGTTTTACTCCATTTTTGTGTAAGTTGCTCCAAAACTCCTACACACATCAAAACCACACAAAAACATAAAAATACCAAGGAATATAGCAAAGAAACATGGACGAATTGATATAAAAGTAATACATAAATAGACACCTATCAAAACTCCTTAATTCTCTTAAGTCGTTGATCCGCTTCTCCCTCAGACATAAAAGCCTAAACACAAACAAACAGGAAATAACAATTAAGAATCAGTACTAAAAACAGAATAACAAATTGATTAGAAAATCAATCCCCGGCAACGGCGCCAAAAACTTGATGCGTTCGAAACTAGCAAGTATACTAGTCGCACACGTAATAAAGTGATAAGTAAGATATCGTTCCCACGAGGATTGATTCTAATTGAATTTGTTATTCGAAAGCAACAATAAACTAAATGAGAGGGGTTTTGTTGATTGATTAACTAGATGAAATATTAATGCAAGGAAAGAATAACACAATGCAAATTTAAACAGATTGAAAAATCAATGAGAGAAACCTGGTTAAGGGATCTTTCTCTACCACAACATATGGATTTGCGAATTAATTGTAGAATTGTCATCCAATTACACCATTGAAATTATCAACCGTAGATAACAACAAGCTCTGTTATTCCAATCTTTCCTTACTTTGTTGTTAAATAAAACAGGCTCTTTATTTAATCTCTATCCATTAAACAACCTAGAACAAGCTCTCTAAATTTAATTCAACGGATGTATTATGAAAAGAAAGACAGGTTGAGCTAAGCAATAAACACACAAGCTCGGATTATTTAACTTAGGTTATATTCTCCAATTGCAATCTCTGATCACAATTTTGCTACTAATTATTAGAAATTCAAGACAATTACGGATCAAGATTTCTATTCTAGCAATAGGCAACATCCAAATTATATTCAGTTGGCCAACCAAATACAATCAGCAAGCAATCATAAGCATTAAATATGGGAGAATACAAGCAACTTCAATTAGAGAATTGGATAACAATTCCTTACACAATCAACTTACAAAAAACCATATCAGGGGCTTTGAAATCACCCTCAACCAATTCAGATTCAGTTACACATGTTTAAGAACGTGGTAAATACAATACAACATGGAGACATTCCAGAAAATGAAAGGGAGGGAAAAACTTAGCAAATTTGATGTAATTCTCTTTGGATTGTAGTTCTTCCTCTTTCCAAGCTTCCTTTTCCTTCAAGAACTCCAAGAGATGAAAGAATTCCAGAGCTGCAGCCTCCTCCACGTTCTCCCCTCTTCAAGTTATGAAATAAAACCCTAAAATGTGTTTAAATACTCTGATACAGTAACGTGCTACAGTGTCCCGTATTATACATGCTACAGTGATTTGTGGAATTACATTTCTATACTTCTCACACTGTTTTGATTACAACTTTTGGTACACTGAATGGATTTATAAACAGTAAATTTCTCCAGAAAATAGACTTCGAGAGCTTTCCAACGGTATATAACATGTCATCGGGTTCATTGTATATCAATACAATTAAATCCGAGAAGATCACGGACTAGCAGAGATGAAAATGAAGGGTTTTACTCCATTTTTGTGCAAGTTGCTCCAAAACTCCTACAAACAACAAAACCACACAAAAACATAAAAATACCAAAGAATATAGCAAAGAAACAGGACGAATTGATATGAAAATGATATATAAATAGACACTTATCAAAACCAATTGATTCACCTGCACAAGCACATCTTCCACAACCCTTTTGCGATATGCATTAAAATGATCAGCAAACTGAATGGTAATACCAGTTTTCGCAAAAGGTCCAAGATTTAAAGAAGCAAAAATAGAATATGGCATGACATTAATAGATGCTCCTAAATCTAATATAGCTATTTCAAACTTTGTATTACCAATGGTGCATGGAATGATGAACGTACCTGGATCTTTGCATTTTGGAGGAATTTTTCTTTGCAATACAGCTGAAACATTTTCCCCACACTTACTTTCTCATTTCCCTTCAACTTTCTCTTGTTGGTGCATAACTCCTTGAGAAATTTGTACAACGAGGTACTTGCTCAATAGCATCCAGAAGTGATATATTTACCTCGATTTTGTGAGAAGTTTCCAGGATTTCTTGTTCTTGTTTCTCCTTCGATTGTGCAAATCTACTAGGAAAAAGTGGAGGAGAAACATATGAAGGAATGGGAGTTATAAGATTTACCCGAGAAGTCAGTGTTTTGTTCATGGTGGAAGTGGTGTCATCTCCTTCATCAGTTTGTGATTTCTTTGGTAGGACATCTAATTGCTCTCCATTTTGCAAAGTAATCGCACAAGAATTCTCTCTTGGATTGATCACCGTTTGACAAGATAATTCTTCTGAGCCTTGGCCCTCGAATTTGCTCATGCTAGTGGCCAATTGTCTCATTTGATTTGCCAGGTTTTGGATACTTGCCCCAGTTTCCTGCTGGAATTGCATTGTGTTAGTGGCAAGTGCATTAACTATGTCCTGGAGAGACATACCTGAGTTTTGTGAAGCTGGTTGCGGTGCTGGATGTGGCATTGGTGGTGGTTGCATTTGAAAAGGTTGAGCACTCTAGGTTGATGACACCTTGTCGCAGCGATTTGGTATCACATTTGGAGGATTGGTGATGATTCCAGTAACTGAAATTATGTTGATCTTCCCATCCAGCATTGTAAGTGCTAGAGAAAGGATCATACCATTGCCTCGTTTGTCCTGGAAATCCACCCATGGCATTGGCCTGTTCCATATATTCTTCTTGTAAAGTTGGATACATGTCGATTGGATGCTCCATCGTAGAATATATCCCACATTCATAAGATTTTTGTCTATCTCCTACAGCCATGTTTTCCACAAGAGAGGTTAGCTCAGAAAGTTGTTGTTCAATGTTCGGAGTGCTTACCTCATTTACTCTCCATGGTAATTGTGGCTCAAATCCGCTACTGAATTGATAGAAGTTTACTGCCATGTTGTCCAAACACAAACAATCAGAAAAGAAAAACAAAGAAAATATGAATCAACAATGAAAACAAAATAACAAATCGATTAGAAAATCAATCCCCTGCAACGGCGCCAAAAACTTGATGCGTTCGAAACTAGCAAGTATACTAGTCGCACAAGTAATAAAGTGATAAGTAAGATATCGTTCCCACGAGGATTGATTCTAATTGAATTGTTATTTCCAGCAACAATAAACTAAACAGGGGGGAATTTTTGTTGAATGCTTTACTAAATGAAATAAGAATGCAAGTAAAGAATAACAAAACAGAAAGTAAATTTGAATGAAAAATCAATGGGAGAAAGCTGGTTAAGGGATCCTTCTCTACCACAAGATATGGATTTGCGAATTAATTGTAGAAGTGTCATCTAATTACAGCATTGAAGTTATCAACCGTAGATAATAACAAGCTCTATTACCCCAATCTTTCCTTACTTTGTTGTTAATTAAAACAAGATCTTTATTTAAGATAAGTGTCTATTTATATATAATTTTCATATCAATTCGTCCATGTGTCTTTGCTATATTCCTTGGTATTTTTATGTTTTTGTGTGGTTTTGATGTTTGTAGGAGTTTTGGAGCATCTTGCACAAAAATTGAGTAAAACCCTTCATTTTCACCTCTGCTAGTCAACCATCTTCTCGGATTTAATGTATTGATATACAATGAACCCGATGACATATCATATACCGTTAAAAAGCTCTCGAAGTCTACTTTTTGGAGAAATTTACGGTTTATGAATCCATTCAGTGTACCGAAAGTTGTAATCAAAACAGTGTGAGAAGTGTAGAAATGTAATTCCACACATCACTGTAGCATGTATAATACGGGACACTGTAGCCCGTTACTGTAGCAGAGTATTTAAACACATTTTAGGGTTTTATTTCATAACTTGAAGAGGGGAAAACGTTGGAGGAGGCTGCATTTCTGGATTTCTCTCATCCCTTGGAGTTCTTGAAGGAGAAAGAAGATTTTGAAAGAGGAGGAACTACAATTCCAAGAAGATTCATCTACAAAGAAGATTTTCAAAGAATTTGCTAAGTTCTTTCTTTCCTTTCAATTCTGGAATTTCTCTGTATTGTATTTGTTATTCTGATTGAATATGTGTAACTAAATCTGAATTGGTTGAGGGTGATTTCAAAGCCCTTGATATGGATTTTGTGAGTTGATTGTGTAAGAAATTGTTATCCAATTCTCTAATTGAAGTTGCTTGTATTTTCCCATATCTAAATCTTATGATTGCTTACTGATTGTATTTGGAATTGCCAACTGAATATAATCTGTTGTTGTCTATTGCTAGATTAGAAATCTTGATCCGTAATTGTCATGAATTTCAATCATTAGTAGCAAAATTGTGATCAGAGATTGCAATTGGAAAATACAACTTAGGTTAAATAATCTGAACTTGTGTGATTATTGCTTAGATCAACCTATCTTTCTCATCGTAATGCTTCCATTGAATTAAACTTAGAGAGCTTGTTCTAGGTTGTTTAATGGATAGAGATTAAATAAAGAGCTTGTTTTATTTAACAACAAAGTAAGGAAAGATTGGGATAACAGAGCTTGTTGTTATCTACGGTTGATAACTTCAATGCTGTAATTGGATTACAATTCTATGTTAATTCACAAATTCATATCTTGTGGCAGAGAATGAACTCTTAACCAAGTGTCTCTCATTGATTTTTCACTCCATTTAACTTTGCTTTGTGTTATTCTTCATTTGCTTTCGTATTAAGTTTAGTTAATCAATCAACAAAACCCCCCCTGTTTAGTTTATTATTGCTGGAAAATAACAAATTCAATTAGAATCAATCCTCGTGGGAACGATATCTACTTATCACTTTATTACTTGTGCGACTAGTATACTTGCTAGTTTCGAACGCATCAAGTTTTTGGCGCCGTTGCCGGGGATTGATTTTCTAATCAATTTGTTATTCTGTTTTTACTACTGATTCTTGATTGTTATTTCCTGATTGTTTGTGTTTAGGCTTTTATGTCCGAGGGAGAAGCGGATCAACGACTTAAGAGAATTAAGGAGTTTCTCCAATCCTCGAATTTAAGGCTAAATCGGTCAATTTCAACTCCACCTCCAGAATTTGACCTTGCACGACATACTTCCCTCCCATCTTCTTGCAGTTCAATCAAATCTGAATCGGAAGCATTGGCGATGGAAAACGATCAGACTCTTAAGGAGTTAGCGGCTCCAATTATTGATCAACAACCGCTATGCATAAGCACCAATTCTGAGATAGATTTTGAACTTAAATCTGGACTGCTTCATCTCTTACCTACATTTCATGGTTTTGCAGGAGAGGATCCGAACAAACACCTCAAAGAATTTCATGTGGTATGCTCAAGTATGAAGCCAACTGGCGTTTCTGAAGAGCAAATTAAATTGAGAGCTTTCCCATTCTCATTAGCAGATTCGGAAAAAGATTGGTTATACTACCTACCACCAGGTACCATTACCACTTGGAATGAGATGAGTAAACTCTTTTTGGAGAAATACTTTCCAGCCTCGAAAGTTACAAATATTAGAAAGATATTAATGGCATTTGACAACACAATGGAGAATCACTTCATGAATATTGGGAGAGATTTAAGAGGTTATGTGCTAGCTGTCCAAACCACCAAATTAGTGATGGACTCCTAATTCAATATTTCTATGAGGGTCTCCTACCATGGAAAGGAGTATCATTGATGCTGCTAGTGGTGGAGCACTAGTTAATAAAACACCGAACGTGGCAAGACGTTTGATTAGTGACATGGCAGCGAACTCCCAACAATTCAGCAGTCAATTTGAGCCACAACTACCAAAAAGAGAAAATGAGGTAAGTACTTCAAACATTGAACAACAACTTTGTGAACTTACCTCTCTTATAAAAAAAAAAGGCTGTAGGACATATGCAGCAATCTTATGCAGGTGGAGTATGTTCTACCATAGACCATCCAACCGACATGTGTCCAACTTTGCAAGAAGGAGATATAGAACAAGCCAATGCCATGGGTGGATTTCCAGGACAACCAAGGCAAAGGTATGACCCTTTCTCCAATTCTTACAATGCTGGATGGAGAGATCACCCTAATTTAAGATATGCGAATCGTCAACCAATTGTCCCAAATGCCATACCAAATCGACCACCAGGTTTCAATCAACCAAGGGTGCAGCAACCATTTCAAGCACACCACCACCAACACCACAAAAATCAGGTATGCTCCAGGATATTGTTTAAAGCCACTTGCCCTAACACCTGCAATTCAGCAGGGAGGAAACTAGGGCAAGTATCCAAACCTGGAAAAATCAAATGGACAATTGGCCACTAACATGAGACAATTTGAGAGTCAAAGCTCAGGAAAATTACCTTCTCAGCGAAGGTGATCAATCCAGAGGAGAATGCTAGTGCTGTAACTGAGAAGTGGGAAGCAATTAGAGATTCACCAAAGAAATCACAAACTGATGAAGGGGATGACACCACTCCCACCATGAATAAAACATCATCTTCTAAGGTAAATCCTAAAACCCAAATTCCTTCATATGTTACTCCTCCACCTTTTCCTAGCAGATTTGCAAAATCAAGGAAGGAGGAACAAGAACAAGAAATCCTGGAAACTTTTCGCAAGATCGAGGTAAACATACCACTTCTGGATGCTAACAAGCAAGTGCCTCGTTATGCAAAATTTCTCAAAGAGTTATGCACCAACAAGAGGAAGTTGAAAGGAAATGAGAAGGTAAGTGTGGGGGAAAATGTTTCAGCTGTATTGCAAAGAAAAATTCCTCCGAAATGCAAAGATCCACGTACGTTCACCATTCCATGCACTATTGGTAATACCAAGTTTGAAAGAGCTATGTTAGATTTAGGAGCATCTATTAATGCATGCCATATTCTATTTATGCTTCTTTGAATCTTGGACCCCTTGCGAAAACTGGTATTGTAATTCAACTTGCTGATCGTTCTAATGCATATCCAAAGGGAGTTGTGGAAGATGTGCTTGTGCAGGTGAATCAATTGGTATTTCCAGCAGACTTTTATGTTCTTGAAATGGAGGATGAGACATCTCCCAATCCAACACGGATTCTTTTGGGGAAGCCATTCTTGAAAACTGCCCGGACGAAGATTGATGTTCATGATGGCATTCTCACCATGGAGTTTGATGGCGAGGTGATTCGTTTCAATATTTTTGAGGCAATGAGGTACCCTAGTGACTTGCCTTCTGTTTTTGCAGTTGATGTTATTGATTCTTTGGCACAACAACTTTGTGAGTTAACTCGCAAGGATGCATTGGAAGTAGCCATTAGTGAGCACATTGGGGCAGAAAATTCCAGAGACTCGAGGAAGTTGATCCAAGTGTCTAAAGAAGTGGAGGAAGCTGTGGCAAGCTTGGATGAGACTAAAACTATCACCACAAACAGGTATGATGTTTCGTACATTGAATTGCCTTTATCTAATGAGAAACTTCTACCTTACGTGATGAAAGCACCTGCCTTGGAGCTTAAGCCTCTTCCAGATCATTTGAAGCATGTATTCCTAGGTGAGAAAGATACTCTGCCAGTCATAATAGCAAAGGGTCTTGCACCATTATAAGAAGAGAAACTCATCCGAGTGCTCCGAGATCACAAAACGGCCATTGAGTGGACAGTCGCTGACATCAAAGGTATTAGTCCAGCCGTATGCATGCACCGCATCTTGTTAGAAGAGGGATCCAAGCCCACTAGAGAAGCACAACGGAGGTTGAATCCTCCCATGATGGAAGTTGTCAAGAAAGAAATCCTGAAATTGTTAGATGTGGGTGTGATTTATCCAATTTCGGACAGCAAGTGGGTGAGTCCAGTCTAAGTTGTTCCGAAGAAATCTGGTGTTACGGTGGTTAAGAATAACAATAATGAGCTAGTTCTCACTCGTATCCAAACCGGGTGGCGAGTTTGTATTGATTATCGAAAGCTCAATTCTGCAACTCGCAAGGATCACTTTCCTTTGACATTCAATGATCAAATGCTGGAGAGATTAGCAGGTCATTCTCATTATTGTTTTCTTGATGGCTATTCAGGATATAATCAGATTGTCATTGCCCCTGAGGATCAAGAGAAAACTACATTCACATGCCCCTTCGGTACATTTGCCTATCGACGCATGCCATTCGGTCTTTGCAATGCCCCTGCCACTTTCCAAAGGTGTATGGTAAGTATTTTCTCTGATTATGTTGAGAAAATTATTGAGGTATTTATGGATGACTTTAGTGTTTTTGGTGATTCTTTTGATAAATGCCTTGACAACCTTACCCTTATACTTCAAAGATGTATAGAAAATAACCTTGTTCTGAATTGGGAGAAATGTCATTTTATGGTAGATCAGGGTATAGTTTTGGGACATGTTATTTCTGCTAAGGGTATAGAGGTTGATAAAATCCAAGATAGATCTTATATGTTCCTTACCACCTCCCACAAGTGTGCGGGATATTCGTTCGTTTCTTGGTCATGCTGGTTTTTATCGTAGATTCATCAACCAGATTTCTCGCAAGATAGCATTGATGTCACCTATAGCCCAGATTATTACAGAATGATGTGGCCTTTGAATTTGATGAGAAATGCAAAGAGGCATCGTTGAGAAACTGAAGGAACTCTTGACTTCAGCTCCAGATCCATCTCGAATTGGATTCATCTCATTCGCAGATCATGGCGATGCAAGTGGAATACGCTGTGGGGTCCGTTTTGGGTCAACGAATTGGCAAAAATCCACATGCCATTTACTACGCATCTCGGACTTTAAATGATGCTCAACTTAATTATTCTACCACTGAGAAAGAGCTGCTAGCGGTTATTTTTGCTTTAGAAAAGTTCGATCTTATTTGATTGGTACTAAAGTAACCGTTTATTCTGATCATGCAGCTTTGAGGTACTTGCTCACAAAGAAAGATGCTAAAACAAGGCTTATCAGGTGGATACTCCTTTTACAGGAATTTGACTTGGAGATCAAAGATAAGAAGGGAAGTGAAACTTAGTTGCAGACCATCTTGCGCATTGTCCATGACGAGGGAGCACGGCCATTACACAGAAAGTTTTTCCAGTATGAACCAAATGTTGTGTCTCTAAATGCTAGTAGCCCCTTGGTATGCTAGATATTTTGTCAAACTAATTATTACCCAAAAAAGCGACCACAGCTGACTCGAGCTCAAAGAGACAAGATCAAGAACATTGCCAAGTATTACATATGGGAGGATCCGTACTTATGGAAGCATTGTTCTGACCAAGTGATAAGAAGGTGCATTTCTGAATCTGAATTTAATTCAATTTTAACCTTCTGTCATTCTTATGCATGTGGAGGTCATTTCGGATAAAAAAGAACAGCCCTTAAAGTTCTTGATTGTGGATTCTACTGGCCATCATTGTTCAAAGATGCATATCTGTTCTGCAAAGCTTGTGACTGTTGTCAAAGGACAGGTAATTTAAGTGCCAAAAATCAAATGCCACAAACCCTATACTTATTGTCGAGATTTTTGATGTGTGGGGTATTGATTTCATGGGTCCTTTTCCTTCCTCCTTTGGTAATGTTTACATTATACTTGCTGTGGATTATGTTTCTAAATGGGTAGAAGCAAAAGCTACGAGAAATAATGATTCTAAAGTTGTTGTAGATTTTGTGAAATCTAACATTTTTGCAAGATTTGGAACACCAAGAGCCAGGATTAGCGATAGAGGGACACACTTCTGCAACCGATCATTTGAAGCCTTGCTCAAGAAATACAACATCACTCACAAGTTGTCTATTGCATATCATCCACATACTAGTGGTCAAGTTGAAGTTCAACTCAGAAGTCAAGTCCATTCATCGAGAGACAGTGAAATCCGAACAGAAAATTGGAGCAATACGACTTAATGATGCACTCTTGGGCGTACCGTGACTGCTTTCAAGACACCTCATTGGTATGCTCTCCGTACAGGTTAGTCTATGGCTAAGCCATGTCACACCTTCCCGGTAGAGCTCGAACCACACAAAGCCATGTGTGGGCAGTAAAGCTTTCGTAACATGGAGATGCGCTGTGTGGAGAACCACAAGGAAGTTCAAACTGAAGAAGTGGAAGAACTTTAGAAGATGTGATAAGTGTCTATTTATATATCATTTTCATATCAATTCGTCCATGTTTCTTTGCTATATTCCTTGGTATTTTTATGATTTTGTGGGGTTTTGATGTTTGTAGGAGTTTTGGAGCAACTTGCACAAAAATGGAGTAAAACCCTTCATTTTCACCTCTGCTAGTCAGCCATCTTCTCGGATTTAATTGTATTGATATACAATGAACCCGATGACATATCATACACCGTTGAAAAGCTCTCGAAGTCTACTTTTTGGAGAAATTTACGGTTTATGAATCCATTCAGTGTACCGAAAGTTGTAATCAAAACAGTGTAAGAAGTGTAGAAATGTAATTCCACACATCACTGTAGCATGTATAACACGTGACACTGTAGCACGTTACTGTAGCAGAGTATTTAAACACATTTTAGGGTTTTATTTTCATAACTTGAAGGTGGGGAAAACGTGGGAGGAGGCTGCATTTTTGGATTTCTCTCATTCCTTGGAGTTCTTGAAGGAGAAAGAAGATTTTGAAAGAGGAGGAACTACAATTCCAAGAAGATCTGTCTCTTATACACATCTAGATGTGTATAAGAGACAGTCTCCATATTGTATTGTATTTGTATTCTATCTGAATATGTATAACTAAATCTGAATTGGTTGAGGGTGATTTCAAAGCCCTTGATATGGTTTTTGTGAATTGATTGTGCAAGGAATTGTTATCCAATTCTCTAATTGAAGTTGCTTGTATTTTCCCATGTTTAATGATTATGATTGCTTGCTGGATTGTATTTGGGTGGCCAACTGAATATAATCTGGATATTGTCTATTGCTAGACTAGAAATCTTGATCCGTAATTGTCTGGAATTTCTAATCCTTAGTAGCAAAATTGTGATCAGAGATTGCAATTGGAGAATACAACCTAAGTTAAATAATCCGAGCTTGTGTGTTTATTGCTTAGATCAACTATCTTTCTTATCGTAATGCATCCATTGAATTAAATTTAGAGAGCTTGTTCTAGGTTGTTTAATGGATAGAGATTAAATAAAGAGCCTGTTTATTTAACAACAAAGTAAGGAAAGATTGGGATAACAGAGCTTGTTGTTATCTACGGTTGATAATTTCAATGGTGTAATTGGATGACAATTCTATGATTAATTTGCAAATCCATATCTTGTGGCAGAGAATGATCCCTTAACCAGATTTCTTTCATTGTGTAATTTTCAATTGATTTAACTTTGTATTATATTATTCTTCATTTGCTTTCGTATTGAGTTTAGTTAATCAATCAACAAAACCCCCCATTTAGTTAATTGTTGCTGGAAATAACAAATTCAATTAGAATCAATCCTCGTGGGAACGATATCTTAATTATCACTTTATTACTTGTGCGACTAGTATACTTGCTAGTTTCGAACGCATCAAGTTTTTGGCGCCGTTGCCGGGGATTGATTTTCTAATCGATTTGTTGTTTTGTTTTTATTGTTAATTCTCATTTTTGTTTGTTTTTCTTTTCTGATTGTTTGTATTTAGGCGACATGGCAGTAAATTTCCAACAATTCAGTAGCCGATTTGAGCCACAATTGCATTGGAGTGTAAATGAGGTAAGCACTCAGAACATTGAACAACAACTTTCTGAGCTAACTTCTCTTGTCGAAAACATGGCTGTAGGAGATATGCAGAAATCTTATACATGTGGGGTATATTCTACCATGGAGCATCCAATCGGCATGTATCCAACTTTACAAGAAGAATATATGGAACGAGCCAATGCCATGGGTGGATTTCCAGGACAACCAAGGCAATGGTATGATCCCTTCTCTAATACTTACAATGCCGGATGAGGAGATCACCATAATTTTAATTACTGGAATCATCAACCAATCGCCCCAAATGCCATACCAAATCGGCCACAAGGTTTTAATCAACCTAGAGTGCAACAACCATTTCAAATGCAACCACCACCAGCACCACAACCAGCTCCAAAAAACTCAGGTATGTCACTCCAGGATATTGTTAATGCACTTGCCACTAACACAATGCAATTCCAGCAAGAAACTGAGGCAAGTATCCAAAACCTGACAAATCAAATGGGACAATTGGCTACTAGCATGAGTAAATTCGAGGGCCAAGGCTCGGAAAAATTATCTTCTCAAACGGTGATTAATTCAAGAGAGAATGCTTGTATGATAACTTTGGAAAGTGGAGAGCAATTAGATATCTTGCCAAGAAAATCACAAACTGATGAAGGAGATGACCCCACATCCACCATGAACAAAACATTGACTTCTCATGTAAATCCTATAACTCCCATTACTTCATATGTTACTCCTCCACCTTTTCCTAGCAGATTGGCAAAATTGAAGAAGGAGGAACAAGAACAAGGAATCCTGGAAACATCTCACAAAATCGAGGTAAATATACCACTTTGGTTCTATCGAGCAAGTACCCATTATACAAAAGGTTCTCAAGGAGTTATGCACCATGCAACATAATTTTTTTAAAAGGAATGAGAAAGTAGTGTGATGCGTTCGAAACTAGCAAGTATACTAGTCGCACAAGTAATAAAGTGATAAGTAAGATATCGTTCCCACGAGGATTGATTCTAATTGAATTTGTTATTTCCAGCAACAATAAACTAAACAGGGGGGGATTTTTGTTGAATGCTTTACTAAATGAAATAAGAATGCAAGTAAGGAATAACAAAACAGAAAGTAAATTTGAATGATAAATCAATGGGAGAAAGCTGGTTAAGGGATCCTTCTCTACCACAAGATATTGATTTGCGAATTAATTGTAGAATTGTCATCTAATTACAGCATTGAAGTTATCAACCGTAGATAATAACAAGCTCTATTACCCCAATCTTTCCTTACTTTGTTGTTAAATAAAACAAGCTCTTTATTTAATCTCTATCCATTAAACAACCTAGAACAAGCTCTCTAAATTTAATTCAATGGATGCATTACGATAATAAAGATAGGTTGATCTAAGCAATAAACACACAAGCTCGGATTATTTAACTTAGGTTGTATTCTCCAATTGCAATCTCTGATCACAATTTTGCTACTAAGTATTATAAATTCAAGACAATTACGGATCAAGATTTCTAGTCTAGCAATAGACAACAACCAGATTATATTCAGTTGGCCATTCGAAATACAATCAGCAAGCAATCATAAGCATTAGATATGGGAAAATACAAGCAACTTCAATTAGAGAATTGGATAACAACTTCTTGCACAATCAACTCATAAAAACCATATCAGGGGCTTTGAAATCACCCTCAACCAATTCAGATTCAGTTACACATGTTTAAGAACGTGGTAAATACAATACAACATGGAGACTTCCAGAAAATGAAAGGGAAGGGAAAAACTTAGCAAATTTGATGTAATTCTCTTTGGATTGTAGTTCTTCCTCTTTCCAAGCTTCCTTTCTCCGTCAAGAACTCCCAGAGATGAAAGAATTCCAGAGCTGCAGCCTCCACCACGTTCTCCCCTCTTCAAATTATGAAAATAAACCCTAAAATTGTTTAAATACTCTGCTACGTAACTGCTAGAAAAAAAAAAAAAAAAAAAAAAAAAAAAAAAAAAAAAAACAGTGCCCCGTATTATACATGCTACAGTGCTTGTGGAATTATATTTCTATACAGCTCACACTGTTTTGATTACAACTTTTGGTACACTGAATGGATTTATAAACCGTAAATTTCTCCAGAAAAGAGACTTCGAGAGCTTTCCAACGGTATATAACATGTCATCGGGTTCATTGTATATCAATACAATTAAATCCGAGAAGATCACTGACTAGCAGAGGTGAAAATGAAGGGTTTTACGCCATTTTTGTGCAAGTTGCTCCAAAACTCCTACAAACATCAAAACACACAAAAACATAAAAATACCACGGAATCTAGCAAAGAAACATGGAACTGATCGATTCAAAGTAATACATAAATAGACACCTACTGCACAGCCTAGGCTTTCGCCTTGAGTGACCATCAAACAAGTTCTAGAATTCATTGAATCTGAAGAAACATTTAAATTACATAAACTTTCTCTAAGTGAACAAATAACTCAGTGCTCAATGTTGCGCAAGGAATCAAAAGCAAAGCGAAAACCAATAAACATTTCAAGCACACAGATCCATGCATCATTTATCATTTTCCAAGAGTTATTCTTAATTCAATCATTATCTTATCATCGACCCACAAAATGCAAGAAGAGAGGTACGTGGCATTGTTACACCTGAGTCAAGATTGTATATTTCAACAATCCTTAGGACCAGTAGCCCGCAGACTTAAGGTTTCCAGCCTATATACCTTTATTAGGAAAGAACAAAACAAGAAACAAGACACTTCAAATAACATAAATAAACAAACTACAGATTTATTTAGAGAGAATGCGTTTCAAGAGTTAAGGAAACCCCATATTCTGCCATTCTCAGGTTTTTCCACAAATTTTTTTTAAATCGAAACTGATAAAGATAAAAACACATAACAACTCTAAATTACGCAAAACTAAACTCACTCATAAACTAACAAAGTTCAACAAGTCAGCAAACAAAAACAAGTTAGTTAGAATGGGTCTACAAAGTTTAGAAGTTAGCCTCCTTATTCAGCCATTATGGATTGAAGAGATCCAGAATACGTTTCAAGAGAACTTGAACTTTTTTAGCCACCACTCTAAAAACCGAGATTAGAAAATATTACCTGGGACGAAAGAAATAACCTGAAAAAGCTCAAAGAAACGACATGAAAAATCTCAAATAAACACACTAAAAAGAAAGCAAACAAAAACGAAGCAAACCAGCAAATAGAGATTACAGATGGAGGGTTAAACCCAGTTGACGCCTTTTGTTGCCTTCTCCAAACCAATTTATCCGAGCCATTGTTGGATCAGGTGAATAGACGAATTCTTGTAGTTTGTCAATTAACTCTCCTGTAGTTGAAGCTGTAACCAGCATTTGCTTTGCTGACGGTGAGATGAAATTTTTTTCTACAGCTTGATCAAGAAAGGACAACAAACCCTCAAAAAATTTATTAACATTTAACAAACCAATGGGTTTCCGATGGATGTTTAGCTGTGCCCAAGAGGTGATTTGAAATATCGCCTCTACTGTACCATAACCACCCGGCAAAGCTATAAATGCATCGGACTTAACAACCATATGTGCAATACGCTCATGCATACTAGAGACCTTTAACTCTTCCCCGATTGTGTTGCCTACGATATCTCGTACAGCTAATGGTTTAGGG
>SNVD02001604.1:0-152338 GCA_013180625.2 Boswellia sacra
GTTTCCAGGATTTCTTTTTCTTGTTCCTCCTTCGATTTTGCAAATCTACTAGGAAAAAGTGGAGGAGAAACATATGAAGGAATGGGAGTTATAGGATTTACCTGAGAAGTCAGTGCTTTGTTCATGGTGAAAGTGGTGTCATCTTCTTCATCAGTTTGTGATTTCTTTGGCAGGACATCTAATTGCTCTCCATTTTGCAAAGTTATCGCACAAGAATTCTCTCTTGGATTGATCACCATTTGACAAGATAATTCTTCTGAGCCTTGGCCCTCGAATTTGCTCATGCTAGTGGCCAATTGTCCCATTTGATTTGCCAGGTTTTGGATACTTGCCCCAGTTTTCCTGCTGGAATTGCATTGTGTTAGTGGCAAGTGCATTAACAATATCTTCGAGAGACATACCTGAGTTTTGCGAAGCTAGTTGCGGTGCTGGATCTGGCATTGGTGGTAGTTGCTTTTGAAATGGTTGCTGCACTCTAGGTTGATTGAAACTTTGTGGCCGATTTGGTATCACATTTGGAGTGATTGGTTGATGATTCCAGTAACTGAAATTATGTTGATCTTCCCATCCAGCATTGTAAGTGCTAGAGAAAGGATCATACCATTGCCTCGTTTGTCCTTGAAATCCACCCATGGCATTGGCTTTTTCCATATATTCTTCTTGTAAAGTTGGATACATGTCGATTGGATGCTCCATCGCAGAATATATCCCACATTCATAGATTTTTGCATATCTCCTACAGCCATGTTTTCCACAAGAGAGGTTAGCTCAGAAAGTTGTTGTTCAATGTTCAGAATGCTTACCTCATTTATTCTCCATGGTAGTTGGGGCTCAAATCCGCCACTGATTTGATGGAAGTTTACTGCCATGTCTCCTAAACACAAACAATCAGAGAAGAAAAACAAAAAAAATACGAATCAACAATGAAAACAAAATAACAAATCGATTAGAAAATCAATCCCCGGCAACGGCGCCAAAAACTTGATGCGTTCGAAACTAGCAAGTATACTAGTCGCACAAGTAATAAAGTGATAAATAAGATATCGTTCCCACGAGGATTGATTCTAATTGACTTTGTTATTTCCAGCAACAATTAACTAAATGGGGGGTTTTGTTGGTTGATTAACTAGATGAAAAACTGAATACTACGGTAATTAATGAATAACACAATGCAAACTAAATTGAAATGGGAATTAATCAATGATAGAAATCTGGTTAAGGGATCCTTCTCTACCACAAGATATGGATTTGCGAATTAATCGTAGAATTGTCATCCAATTACAGCCTTGAAATTATCAACCGTAGATAATAACAAGCTCTATTACCCCAATCTTTCCTTACTTTGTTGTTAAATAAAACAAGCTCTTTATTTAATCTCTATCCATTAACAACCTAGAACAAGCTCTCTGAGTTTAATTCAATGGATGCATTATGATAAGAAAGATAGGTTGATCTAAGCAATAAACACACAAGCTCGGATTATTTAACTTAGGTTATATTCTCCAATTGGAATCTCTGATCACAATTTTGCTACTAATGATTAGAATTTCAAGACAATTACGGATCAAGATTTCTAATCTAGCAATAGACAATAACCAGATTATATTCAGTTGGCCATTCCAAATACAATCAGAAAGCAATCATAAGCATTAGATATGGGAAAATACAAGCAACTTCAATTAGAGAATTGGATAACAATTTCTTACACAATCAACTCACAAAATCCATATCAAGGGCTTTGAAATCACCCTCAACCAATTCAGATTTAGTTATACATATTCAGATAGAATACAAATACAATACAATATGGAGACATTCCAGAAAATGAAGGGAAAGGGAAAACTTAGCAAATTTGATGAAAATCTCTCAAGATTGTAGTTCTTCCTCTTTCCAAGCCTTCAATCTCCTTCAAGAACTCTAAGAGATAGAGAAATCCAAAGATGCAGCCTCCTCCCACGTTTTCCCCTCTTCCAGTTATGAAAATAAAACCTAAAATGTGTTTAAATACTCTGCTACAGTGACTTGCTACAGTGACCCGTATTATACATGCTACCGTGCTTGTGGAATTATATTTCTATACATCTCACACTGTTTTGATTACAACTTTTGGTACACTGAATGGATTTATAAACCGTAAATTTCTCCAGAAAATAGACTTCGAGAGCTTTCCAACGGTATATAATATGTCATCGGTTCATTGTATATCAATACAATTAAATCCGAGAAGATGGTTGACTAGCAGAGGTGAAAATGAAGGGTTTTACTCCATTTTTGTGCAAAGTTGCTCCAAAACTCCTACAAACATCAAAACCACACAAAAACATAAAAATACCAAGGAATATAGCAAAGAAACATGGACAAATTGATATAAAAGTAATACATAAATAGACACCTATCAATCACTTTATTACTTGTGCGACTAGTATACTTGCTAGTTTCGAACGCATCAACATGCCTGGTCTAGGAAAGAGCTACTACGCCAAGAGGCGAAGAGCGAAAAGGTTGCAAGTATGTTATAAATGTGCTAGATGGAATTGTAACCAGACTTGTCGTTCATTAGGTTTTGCGTCCAGAAATAGAGAAGATAAACTTTCATTTATTAAGAATGTTTTGAGTAATGAGTCGCTGGATAATGTTTTGTTAACTCTCGAGTCACATTCTTGTGGACTTGTTCAGCGTGAATTGCTTAATCTATGGACACAATTTCGTGATGAATTGCAGTTTTATAGTCTAGGGAATCTGACTAAAAATGACCCTGTTTGCCAGTTTATAAGAAAACTGGATGGGAAGCAAATCCCCGACTCATAGAAGGCGTTTCAACCGTTACTGGACGTAAAACCAGAGGAAGATGTGAGCCACAATCACAACTACTTGTCTATTTGAATGTGTGTTGTTGTTGTAGAATTTTTTTTCTTGTTTCATTTGATCTGATTATCAATGTTGTTTTTGTGTTGTTGTGTTTGTTGATTTTGTTTGTTTTAATTTCAAGTTTTCTTTTTGACAAACCATATGACTACCCTATGGCATAAGTACACGTGGGAGACAAGTGTGGAGGTTTTGTCACCCTCCACCGAAAGTGTATCTCTATTTTTTATGCTTCACGTGGGAGACAAGTGTGGGGGTTTTGTCAACCCCCGCCGAAAGTGTATCTCCATTTTCCATGCTTCACGTGGGAGACAAGTGTGTAGGTTTTGTCAAACCTCGCCGAAAGCATATCTCATTTTTTCAAATCTTGGGGCGATAAATCTGCATCGAGCAACCCCCACCGAAAGTATGTCCCCATGTGTCAAAATTTGAGAGTTTTATGGGTGTATATATATGATAGGTGTCTATTTATGTATTACTTTTATATCAATTCGTCATGTTTCTTTGCTATATTCTGTGGTATTTTTATGTTTGTGTGTTTTTTGATGTTTGTAGGAGTTTTGGAGCAACTTGCACAAAAATGGAGTAAAACCCTTCATTTTCACCTCTGCTAGTCAGTGATCTTCTCGAATTTAATTGTATTGATATACAATGAACCCGACGACATATTATCTGTCTCTTATACACATCTAGATGTGTATAAGAGACAGGTCTATTTTCTGGAGAAATTTACGGTTTATAAATCCATTCAGTGTACGAAAAGTTGTAATCAAAACAGTGTGAGATGTATAGAAATATAATTCCACAAGTCACTGTAGCATGTATAATACGGGGCACTGTAGTAAGTCACTGTAGCAGAGTATTTAAACACATTTTAGGGTTTTATTTTCATAACTTGAAGAGGGGAGCACGTGGTGGAGGCTGAAGCTCTGGAATTCTTTCATCTCTTGGAGTTCTTGAAGGAGAAAGGAAGCTTGGAAAGAGGAAGAACTACAATCCAAAGAGAATTACATCAATTTTGCTAAGTTTTTCCATTCCCTTTCATTTTCTGGAATGTCTCCATGTTGTATTGTATTACCACGTTCTTAAACATGTGTAACTGAATCTGAATTGGTTGAGGGTGATTTCAAAGCCCCTGATATGGTTTTTGTAAGTTGATTGTGTAAGGAATTGTTATCCAATTCTCTAATTGAAGTTGCTTGTATTCTCCCATATTTTATGCTTATGATTGCTTGCTGATTGTATTTGAGTGGCCAACTGAATATAATCTGGTTGTGATTTATTTCTAGACTATAAATCTTGATCCGTAATTGTCTTGAATTTCTAATCATTAGTAGCAAAATTGTGATCAGAGATTACAATTTGAGAATATAACCTAAGTTAAATAATCCGAGCTTGTGTGTTTATTGCTTAGATCAACCTATCTTTCTTATCATAATGCATCCATTGAATTAAACTCAGAGAGCTTGTTCTAGGTTGTTTAATGGATAGATATTAAATAAAGAGCTTGTTTTATTTAACAACAAAGTAAGGAAAGATTGGGGTAATAGAGCTTGTAATCTACGGTTGATAACTTCAATGCTGTAATTAGATGACAATTCTACAATTAATTCGCAAATCCATATCTTGTGGTAGAGAAGGATCCCATAACCAGCTTTCTCCCATTGGTTTTTCATTCAAATTTACTTTCTGTTTTGTTATTCTTTACTTGCATTCTTATTTCATTTAGTTAAGCATTCAACAAAAATCCCCCCCTGTTTAGTTTATTGTTGCTAGAAATAACAAATTCAATTAGAATCAATCCTCGTGGGTACGATATCTTACTTATCACTTTATTACTTGTGCGACTAGTATACTTGCTAGTTTCGAACGCATCAAGTTTTTGGCGCCGTTGCCGGGGATTGATTTTCTAATCGATTTGTTATTTTGTTTTCATTGTTGATTCATATTTTCTTTGTTTTTCTTTCCTGATTATTTGTGTTTAGACAACATGGCAGTAAACTTCTATCAATTCAGTAGCGGATTTGAGCCACAAGTACCAGGGAGAGTAAATGAGGTAAGCACTCCGAACATTGAACAACAACTTTCTGAGCTAACCTCTCTTGTGGAAAACATGGCTGTAGGAGATATGCACAAATCTTATGAATGTGGGATATATCTAACGATGGAGCATCCAATCGACATGTTATCCAACTTTACAAAGAAGAATATATGGAACAAGCCAATGCATGGGTGGATTTCCAGGACTAAACGGGCAATGGTATGACCTTTCTCTAGCACTTACAATGCTGGATGAAGAAGAAAAGAGAAACATGGAAAAGATATAAAAGGAAGGGAAGAAAAGATCCTAATTTCAGTTAACTGACATCACCATCACGTCCAAATGTGATGCCAAATCGGCCACAAAGTTTCAATCAACCTAGAGTGCAGCAACCATTTCAAATGCAACCACCACCAATGCCACATCCAGCACCGCAACCAGCTTCACAAAACTCAGGTAGGTCTCTCGAAGATATTGTTAATGCACTTGCCACTAACACAATGCAATTCCAGCATGAACCTGGGGCAAGTATCCAAAACCTGGCAAATCAAATGGGACAATTGGCCACTAGCATGAGCAAATTCGAGGGCCAAGGCTCAAAAGAATTATCTTGTCAAACGGTGATCAATCCAAGAGAGAATTCTTGTGCGATAACTTTGCAAAATAAAGAGGAATTAGATGTCCTGCCAAAGAAATCACAAACTGATGAAGGAGATGACACCACTTCCACCATGAACAAAACACTGACTTCTCAGGTAAATCCTATAACTCCCAGTCCTTCATATGTTTCTCCTCCACTTTTTCCTAGTAGATTTGCACAATCGAAGGAGAAACAAGAACAAGAAATCCTGGAAACTTCTCACCAAATCGAGGTAAATATACCACTTCTGGATGCTATCGAGCAAGTACCTCATTATACAAAATGTCTCAAGGAGTTATGCACCAGCAAAAGAAAGTTAAAAAGAAATGAGAAAGTAAGTGTGGGGGAAGATGTTTCAGCTGTATTGCAAAGGAAAATTCCTCCAAAGTGGAAAGATCTAGGTACGTTCACCATGCCATGCACCATTGGTAAAACCAAGTTTGAAAGAGTTATGTTAGATTTAGAAGCATCTATTAACATCATGCCATATTCTATTTATGCTTCTTTAAATCTTGGACCTTTTGCGGAAATTGGTATTACCATTCAAATTGCTGATCGTTTTAATGCTTATACCAAAAGAGTTGTGGAAGATGTGCTTGTGCAGGTGAATCAATTGATTTTCCCAGTAGACTGTTATGTTCTTGAAATAGAGGATGAGACATCTCCTAATCCAACACCGATTCTTATAGAGAGACCATTCTCGAAAACTGCTAGAACCAAGATTGATGTTCATGATGGCACTCTCACCATAGTGTTTGATGGCAAGGTGATCCGTTTCAATATTTTTGAGGCAATGAGGTGCCCTAGTGACTTATATTCTGTTTTTGTAGTTGACGTTCCTGATTCTTTGCCACAACAATGTTTTGAGTTAACTCGCAAGGATGGATTGGAAATGGCTATTAGTAAGCACATAGGGACAGAAATTTCCAAAGAAACAAGAAGGTTGATACAAGTGTCCAAAGAAATGGAGGAAGCTATGGCATGCTTAGATGAGACTATAGCTATAATCACAAACAGTATGATGTTTCGTACATTTGAATTGCATTCATTAATGAGAAAACTCTTCCTTCTGTGATGAAAGCCAATACCTGGAGCTTAAGCTACTTCCAGATTATTTGAGGCATGTGTTTTGGGTGACAAAGGATCCTTGCTAGTTACAATAGAAATGGGCCTTGCCACCACTACAAGAGAGAAACGCTAGTCCGGGAGTACTTTAGAGTTCACAAAACAAGCGATTAAAAGTGGACAATTGTTGAAATCCAAGGCCCATCCATATGCATTGACCGTATCTTGTTAGAAGAGGGATCCAAGCCCATTAGAGAAGCACAACAGAAATTGGATCCTCCCATGATGGAACCAACGTCGGGCGGAGGACGTTAAACCAAGCGCTTATTGGGAGGCAACCCAATGTTTTTGAAAAATAAATAAAAGAAAAGAAAAGAAAAATAAAATAAGGTAAAAATGATCGATTTTTGTGTCTCGAGGAGATTCCTTTCGTAGGCCATCAAATTGATCAGGTTTTATCTCTCTTTGACATCTGTCTTATTTGTTTTTATTTGTTTTTACTTGTTTTTGACTTTTGTTTGTTATTGCATTGTTATCTATTTTATGTGTCTTCAGTTTCGTTTCTGCTCTTTTCTTTTCCTTCCTTTTGTTTAATTTGATTATTTCGTACTTCGAATTCATTTGTGCAACAGCTTGAGGAAACATCCAAAGGGGAGCTAAAACCATTGCCCGAAGGTTTGAAACGTGCATATCTGGGAGAAGAACAAACTCAATCGCATTATCGGTAATATCTCTCCTTTTCTTCTCTTCAATGGATGCTGATATCTTTCTATCGAACCTTCGTAAATATTTACCTTCACTTCCTCAAAATGCTGTGTTTAAAATTTATAAAGTACGGATGACTAGACTTTGGGCATTGATGCTCTTAAATGTGCCTACTGATATCCGATGGCTATCGAAGCCAAGGTGAGATTGTCCGGTGAGCCGGACATTAATCTCGCAAAATACATGCCTGGTTTAGGAAAGAGCTACTACGCTAAGAGGCGAAGAGCTAAAAGGTTACAAGTATGTTATAAATGTGCTAGATGGAATTGTAACCAGACTTGTCGTACATTAGGTTTTTCGTCCAGGAATAGAGAAGATAAACTTTCATTTATTAAGAATGGTTTGAGTAATGAGTCGCTGGATAATGTTTTGTTAACTCTCGAGTCACATTCTTGTGGACTTGTTCAGCGTGAATTACTTAATTTATGGACACAATTTCGTGATGAATTGCAGTGTTTAGTCTAGGGAATCTGACTAAAAACGACCCTGTTTGCCAGTTTATAGGAAAACTGGATGGGAAGCAAATCCCTGACTCATAGAAGGCGTTTCAGCCGTTACTGGACGTAAAACCAGAGGAAGATGTGAGCCACAATCACAACTACTTGTATATTTGAATGTGTGGTGTTGTTGTAGAATTTTTTTTCTTGTTTCGTTTGATCTGATTATCAATGTTGTTTTTGTGTTGTTGTTGTTTGGTGATTTTGTTTGTTTTAATTTCAAGTTTTCTTTTTGACAAACCATATGACTACCCTATGGCATAAGTACACGTGGGAGACAAGTGTGGAGGTTTTGTCAAACTCCACCGAAAGTGGATCTCTATTTTTTATGCTTCACGTGGGAGACAAGTGTGGGGGTTTTGTCAACCCCGCCGAAAGTGTATCTCCATTTTCCATGCTTCACGTGGGAGACAAGTGTGTAGGTTTTGTCAAACCTCGCCGAAAGCATATCTCATTTTTTCAAATCTTTGGGCGATAAATCTGCATCGAGCAACCCCCACCGAAAGTATGTCCCCATGTGTCAAAATTTGAGAGTTTTATGGGTGTATATATACATTCTGCATATTTTCATATGTCATTCCATAACTTGTCTTGCAATTGAAAAGCATAATATCTAACGTGTCTTACACAAGATTAGAGCACTTGTAGAAATGGAGGAAACACCAATTCGGCGATTCCGCAATATATGCGTATTTTGCGGATCGCAATTTGGTAAAGATGGAGAGTTTACCACAGCAGCTCTGGATCTTGGTAGGACATTAGCTGCGAGGGGTATTAATTTGATTTATGGAGGGGGTAGTCTTGGGTTAATGGGGTGTGTGTCCACAGCTGCATCCCTAGGAGGGAGCAAAGTTCTCGGCATTATCCCTAAACCATTAGCTGTACGAGATATCGTAGGCAAAACAATCGGGGAAGAGTTACAGGTCTCTAGTATGCATGAGCGTATTGCACATATGGTTGTTAAGTCCGATGCATTTATAGCTTTTCCGGGTGGTTATGGTACATTATAGGAGATATTTCAAATCACCTCTTGGGCACAGCTAAACATCCATAAAAAAACCATTGGTTTGTTAAATGTCAATAATTTTTTTGATGGTTTGTTGTCTTTTCTTGATCAAGCTGTAGAAAAAATTTTATCTCACCATCAGCGAGGCAAATCCTTGTTACAGCTTCAACGGCAGGGGAGTTAATTGACAAACTACAAGAATTCGTTTATTCGCCTGATCCAACAACAGCTCGGATTGATTGGTTTGGAGAAGGCAATAAGAGGCGTAAACTGGATTTAACGCTCCATCTGTAATCTCTATCTGCTGGTTTGCTTTGTTTTTGTTTGCTTTCTTTTTATTGTGTTTATTTGAAAGTTTTCATGTTATTTTTTTTTAGCTTTTTCAGGTTATTTCTTTCGTCCCAGGTAATATTTTCTAATCTCGGTTTTTAGAGTGGTGGCTTAAAAGGTTCAAGTTCTCTTGAAACGCATTCTGGATCTCTTCAATCCATAATGGCTGAATAAGGAGGCTAACTTCTAAACTTTTAGACCCATTCTAACTAACTTGTTTTTGTTTGCTGACTTGTTGAACTTTGTTATTTTATGAGTGAGTTTAGTTTTGCGTAATTTAGAGTTGTTATGTGTTTTTATCTTTATCAGTTTCGATAAAAAAAAAATTGTGGAAAAACCTGAGAATGGCAGAATATGGGGTTTCCTTAACCCTTGAAACGCATTCTTCCTTAATAACTTTGTAGTTTGTTTATTTCATGTTGTTTGAAGTGTCTTGTTTCTTGTTTTGTTTTTTCATAATAAAGGTATATAGGCTGAAACCTTAAGTCTGCGGGCTACTAGTCCTAAGGATTGTTGAAATATACAATCTTGACTCAGGTGTAACAACGCCACGTACCTCTTTTCTTGCATTTTGTGGGTCAATGATAAGATAATGATTGAATTAAGAATAAATCTTGGAAAATGATAAATGATGCATGGATCTGTGTGCTTGAAATGTTTATTGGTTTTCGCTTTGCTTTTGATTCCTTGCGCAACATTGAGCACTGAGCTATTATCACTGAGTTATTTGTTCACTTAGAGAAGTTTATGTAATTTAAATGTTTCTTCAGATTTCAATGAATTCTAGAACTTGTTTGATGGTCACTCGAGGCGAAATCCTAGACTGTGCAATATTGGGGAAATGATTTAGGCCATCTTTGGACCGTTGAGCCTTAATAGCCAACCTTGACTGAAATTGATCCCTAGTTACCCCTTTGAGCCTCTGTAAGCCTTTTTCTTTGTTAACTCACTAAAAGATTTCCTACCTCAAATGAATTTGTTCCAAACAGTTTATCCCTTACCTATGAGCATGTAGATCATTCACAATTAAATTCTGAGCTATGTTCTAGTTTTGGAAAATTAGAGGAGGTTGGGATGTGTCATGAGCAATGCAAGTGAGTCCTATTGTGTTTGTAAAAAAAAAAAAAGCCAATCTGTACTTATCGTCCACGTACTTACACATTGAGGACAATGTGTTGTTTAAGTGTGGGGGAGGGGAAGTCTAGTAAAAAAAAAAAAGAAAAAAAAGAAAAAAAAAAGAGAACAAAAGAAGAAGAATAAGAGATCTATACCCTTAAGTGTTCTTAAAAAGAATGAACAACAAAGTGTGGGGGTGTAGTTTTCTTTTCTTTTGTGCAAAAAAAAAAAAAAAAAGATTGAGTGTTCTAAATAAGTTTGGGAGAGTAACCTGGTGAATTGAAATGAAGTTGTGTTATAGGGTTGAGCTCTACATAATCTTGAATGATTTATGTGTTTGTGGGTGATTTGAGCTAAATTATTATCCTTTATCATACCTTCACCCAAGCCAAACGTTACAAGCTTAATAAAGTCCTACTTGATCCTTGGTGTTGTGCATGTCTACATTAGTGGAGAGTGACTTGATGATAGGTGTCTATTTATGTATTACTTTTATATCAATTCGTCCATGTTTCTTTGCTATATTCCTTGGTATTTTTATGTTTTTGTGTGGTTTTGATGTTTGTAGGAGTTTTGGAGCAACTTATACAAAAATGGAGTAAAACCCTTTATTTTCACCTCTGCTAGTCAGTGATCTTCTCGGATTTACTTGTATTGATATACAATGAACCCGACGACATATTATATACCGTTGGAAAGCTCTCGAAGTCTAGTTTCTGGAGAAATTTACGGTTTATAAATCCATTTAGTGTACCAAAAGTTCTAATCAAAACAGTGTGAGATGTATAGAAATATAATTCCACAAGTCACTGTAGCATGTATAATACGGAGCACTGTAGCAAGTCACTGTAGCAGAGAATTTAAACACATTTTAGGGTTTTATTTTCATAACTTGAAGAGGGGAGAACGTGGTGGAGGCTTCAGCTCTGGAATTCTTTCATCTCTTGGAGTTCTTGAAGGAGAAAGGAAGCTTGGAAAGAGGAAGAACTACAATCCCAAGAGAATTACATCAAATTTGCTAAGTTTTTCCCTTCCCTTTCATTTTCTGGAATGTCTCCATGTTGTATTGTATTTACCACGTTCGTAAACATGTGTAACTGAATCTGAATTGGTTGAGGGTGATTTCAAAGCCCCTGATATGGTTTTGGTAAGTTGATTGTGCAAGAAGTTGTTATCCAATTCTCTAATTGAAGTTGCTTGTATTTTCCCATGTCTAATGCTTATGATTGCTTGCTGGATTGTATTTGGGGGCCAACTGAATATAATCTAGATATTGTCTATTGCTAGACTAGAAATCTTGATCCGTAATTGTCTTGAATTTCTAATCATTAGTAGCAAAATTGTGATCAGAGATTACAATTGGAGAATATAACCTAAGTTAAATAATCCGAGCTTGGGTGTTTATTGCTTAGATCAACCTATCTTTCTTATCATAATGCATCCATTGAATTAAACTCAGAGAGCTTGTTCTAGGTTGTTTAAAGGATAGAGATTAAATAAAGAGCTTGTTTTATTTAACAACAAAGTAAGGAAAGATTGGGGTAATAGAGCTTGTTATTATCTACGGTTGATAACTTCAATGCTGTAATTAGATGACAATTCTACAATTAATTCGAAATCCATATCTTGTGGTAGAGAATGATCCCTTAACCAGCTTTCTCTCATTGATTTTTCATTCGAATTAACTTTCTGTTTTGTTATTCTTTGTTTGCATTATTATTTCACTTAGTTAATCAATCAAAAAATCCCCCCTGTTTAGTTTATTGTTGCTGGAAATAACAAATTCAATAGAATCATCCTCGTGGAACGATATTATTACTTATCCTTATTACCTTGTGGGACTAGTATACTTGCGAGTTCGAACGAATCACTGAAAAAGCAGGCCTATGGAGTACATTTATACACACCTCTTCAATATTAAATATGATTCATTTTTATGCATAAACTCATCCGGGTTACAAGTGATTAGGTGAGAATGGCTCTACACACACACACACTTGAGAAATTGAAGTGAAGCGAAACTAATATTTGAGATAAAAATCTTGATCAAGTGCATTATTTTGAAGTTTTCCTTGGGTTATAATTAAGTACAATCTTTGAGGCCTATTTGCAAGATGAAGCATTTGTGTGTTAATTTTTTGTTGATTCTGTTCCGGTTTAGTTTTATTTCATGTTGTCGTAGTTGCTCGAGGACTAGCAAAGTTTAAGTGTGGGGGAATTTGATAGGTGTCTATTTATGTATTACTTTCATATCAATTTGTCCATGTTTCTTTGCTATATTCCTTGGTATTTTTATGGTTTTGTGTGGTTTTGATGTTTGTAGGAGTTTGGAGCAACTTGCACAAAAATGGAGTAAAACCCTTCATTTTCACCTCTGCTAGTCAACCATCTTCTCGGATTTAATTGTATTGATATACAATGAACCCGATGACATATCATATACCGTTGAAAAGCTCTCGAAGTCTACTTTTTGGAGAAATTTACGGTTTATGAATCCATTCAGTGTACCGAAAGTTGTAATCAAAACAGTGTGAGAAATATAGAAATGTAATTCCACACATCACTGTAGCATGTATAATACGGGACACTGTAGCACGTTACTGTAGCAGAGTATTTAAACACATTTTAGGGTTTTATTTCATAACTTGAAGAGGGGAGAACGTGGTGGAGGCTGCAGCTCTGGAATTCTTTCATCTCTTGGAGTTCTTGAAGGAGAAAGGAAGCTTGGAAAGAGGAAGAACTACAATCCAAAGAGAATTACATCAAATTTGCTAAGTTTTTCCCTTCCCTTTCATTTTCTGGAATGTCTCCATGTTGTATTGTATTTACCACGTTCTTAAACATGTGTAACTGAATCTGAATTGGTTGAGGGTGATTTCAAAGCCCCTGATATGGTTTTTGTAAGTTGATTGTGTAAGGAATTGTTATCCAATTCTCTAATTGAAGTTGCTTGTATTCTCCCATATTTAATGCTTATGATTGCTTGCTGATTGTATTTGAGTGGCCAACTGAATATAATCTGGTTGTGATTTATTGCTAGACTAGAAATCTTGATCCGTAATTGTCTTGAATTTCTAATCATTAGTAGCAAAATTGTGATCAGAGATTGCAATTGGAGAATATAACCTAAGTTAAATAATCCGAGCTTGTGTGTTTATTGCTTAGATCAACCTATCTTTCTTATCATAATGCATCCATTGAATTAAACTCAGAGAGCTTGTTCTAGGTTGTTTAATGGATAGAGATTAAATAAAGAGCTTGTTTTATTTAACAACAAAGTAAGGAAAGATTGGGGTAACAGAGCTTGTTGTTATCTACGGTTGATAACTTCAATGCTGTAATTGGATGACAATTCTACAATTAATTCGCAAATCCATATCTTGTGGTAGAGAAGGATCCCTTAACCAGCTTTCTCCCATTGATTTTTCATTCAAATTTACTTTCTGTTTTGTTATTCTTTACTTTGCATTGTATTATTCTTCATTTACTTTCGTATTGAGTTTAGTTAATCAATCAACAAAACCCCCCATTTATTCTGTTTTCGCTTTCGAATAACAAATTTAATTAGAATCAATCCTCGTGGGAACGATATCTTACTTATCACTTTATTACTTGTGCGACTAGTATACTTGCTAGTTTCGAACGCATCATATAACTTTTACATTTATAAAACATTTTAAATTAGTTTCATATATGTTAATAATAAATCAGTGACATACATAAACAACGTATCGACAAGGTGGAACATTAATATAGGCAATGAGAGGAAAGCGGTTGAGCATGGACTGCGAAAGCGAACATTTATTGTTACGAGCTACATATTGTATCCTTTACTAGTAATTGGGTGTGAACTTACAAGCTAGCCAAATCAGGTTATGTGGATTAGGGGTAGTTGATTGAAACTAATAAACCCCACGTGCCTTGTTTGTAGGTAGCATGGCAAAACGGAGGTGTTTCGAGGCCAAAAAAGGGGAAAAGAGAAATAAGGAGCCACAACAAGGGGGTGTCTCAAGCGAACGTCCTCAGTTGAAGCAAAATAAAGGAGCTAAGTGGGCGAATTTCTGGTAAGTAGTATAGGAACAGAGAAATTCAGTTCATTTACAATGATTGGTATTGATAGTCAGGCTAGGACAATGACAACATTTTGGTTGACTTTTACAAATTATGTAATATGCATAGGACTATGTACTCGTGTAGCAGTAAGGAATCATGATGGAAAATTTATTCTCTAGGTACTGAACTTTATGTTCAACTATCATTGTTATTGTCTATTGCAACTATTTTACATCTAATTGAATTAATGTTTGATGTAAGCAATGGTTTGTTCACTTTCAGAAAGGAGCAAATAGACTTACTAAGGAACAGTGAGGGCATAGTGCAAATCGATCATGTGGTTGAGAACTCCTTTATGTAAAACACAACAATTTTGGCGCTTTTGAACTATAATTTTTCTTTCATTTCTTTGTATTTTTACAAACGAAACAGAGGAATGGTAGATGCAGGTTATGAATAAATTTAGGGAAAAATGGGCATCACTCTCTTTGAAGGAAAAGGAAAATTATGCTGGTATCATGGACTGTCGAGGGTAACTAGAGTAGAGTACACTAGTACAAGAAAGAGTTCAAGCACAAACAATAGCAAAAAATTCCAAACCCGATGTAGTCCCAAACGTTTCCATAGATGCATGACAAAATTAAGTAATTTTGAGAAAGAAGCAGTTGCAGAGGTTGGATTCGTAAATCTTTTACATATTGGACCTGGGGCACTAAGAAGTGGATTGTGTAAGATGCTCGTGGATGATTTTGACCCAAAAACATGTATATTACAAATAGATTGAGAATCGGTGGTATTAAATTGGTCAAGCTTTACAGAAACATTAGGTATTATTGATGGTGGCATTCTAGTACCACTAACTGGAAAGGATGAAGAAGTCAAGTCGATTAGAAAGAAATTTTGTAATGAAGGACGAGGAATTACAATTTGTGAAATTGAGGAGATGATGCATTGTCGAGAAATATCCATGGATGATTTCAAGGTGGCCTTCACACTATTTGCATTGGCAACTTTGCTATGCCCTACTGCCAGTTTAGTGATTGATCCAAGCTATCTACATGCCCTTATAGATGTGCATAAGACACATTTTCACAATTGGGCATTATGTGCTTTACCAAGTTCAAGGACGAGGTTAGAGATTTGAAAGAGAAGGAATGCAGAAATATGTTAGGGTGTGTACTCTTCACGGAGGTAAGTGACTAGATTGATTATTTTTCATGGTTGTTAGAAATAACTATACAAGGTAATTGATGTAGAATAACATGTCAATACCTTAATGCGTCATTTTCATGAAACTATAGTAAACAAACTCCTCACATGCCAACCATTTGTAACATGAATGCATGACATAGCTCAAAATAGATACATAAAAATTAAGGCTGCTTATCTGAGTTGGACAAGAATTGACATATATCAACGTTAATATGAAATGCGGTAGCTTCACGGCGTGTTCTTCAACACATAGTTTACGAAGTAATCATTTGGGGATGTCAATGTGTGTATGATGTTAAAATTAATACATAGAATTCATGAAAATGAAGGATGTGAAAATCTATGGTAGTTTGGCCTTAACTTTTGGAAATTGTTTTTGTTATGAAAACATCTTGTCTTCATTCGCACTCTTGTAAACAAGATCAGAAGGGTAGGGGTGAAATCAGAACCCATCATAGCATGGATAGGAAACGACATTGACAGAGTGATACAGAAACAAGTGGCCCAACTCATGACGAAGGTGAAGGTTTATATGTGTAATTAACATTTTTCATACCTATGACACAAAAAAATTGAGGATGGTATATGTGGGTGGGGTTGTTAGAACGTCTGGGTGTAAGGGTTATAGATACCGTGGGTTAAGTAGTATATATGGTACAAATTAGATGACTATTATTCGTGATCATATTATCAAAAAAAAAAGGAAGGGAATGTGAGGATCGGAGGATAATAATTTCATCCTCCAATCGAAAAAATTCAGTTTTAATAGCACTCATGATGACTAGAAAGTTGTAAAAATATGCATAACATGTCTCGTACAAATGACGTTTTTATATGTGATGTGATATTTGCAGGGTCAGGGCAGATGTGAAGGGCGTACAATGGAGGGCAATTGTTATAGGGACAAGGGACCTGATACGGGTTATGGTGGATCGATTCCTACTGGGTAAATGGTAGACTGCATGAAGAATTGTGACAGCAAAATAGCAAGGTTGAAGAAATAGTAACATCAATGCATAACATTCTAAAGGAGTTGCATAAAGTGATAACTGAGTGAAAAGAACAACATGAAATTGTGCTTATGTCAAAGATCGGATCAAGAAATCTTGAAAATGTAGAGCCAATGCATGCTACGAGGGTGTTTAGAAACAAGTATGGTAATGAATTTGATGTAAAAAGGTAGCAGATGTAAGTTTTGGTGATCACAACTCGGGTGATTTGAAATATCATGAAAGACAAATATCTAATGTGAAAGTGGCAAAAGAAATGGAGAAAGAGGAGTTACCAATCCTAAAGGCAACCTATTAGCAAATTTCAAAGCCGAGGAACAATATGTTGATGACATTGAGACATTCAAATCAGATGTGGAGCAGGTTAATAAAAACAATGCATCAATAAAAAAAAAAGTCTCCTACTGAGGAGTCGATCCCTATGAAGGTTGAGAAGAGACAACAAGAAGGGGAGGTGGTTGAAAAAGTTATAAAGTTGAAGGCCAAATGAGAGGGGTTTATTAACTTTAGAGATTTAGGACCCGATAGTTGTAATTATGACACTGTTCACCCAATGTTGGTTAATTAGGGGAAAGATGACGTTATGACCGAATGCGTCATCGTTATGAATGTGGATGACCATCCATGCCATTTGAACGAGCCTTTACATGGTAACATTGTGGGTTCGCCTGAGAAGGTGCTCACAACTAAGGCGTATGACAATATAGACAGAGGTCAACAAAAGGCTTGAATGAGGAGACTACGAAGGTGGCCTGTATGGAAGAGGAGAATAAAGGTATAAAGGTACGTTTGCCATTTTATTATACCTAATGGGAAGAGGCTCTTAATTAAAACAAAACAATGTTATAAGTGAGAGGAGAATATGTGTATAATTTGACATGAATATCGCTCTTCAGTGTCACTCCGTTATGGACATACTACCCATGTCTTGAACAAAATTAGAATAGGTTACGTGAATATTAATTAGTGTAATGCTAGCTGTATACAGAATTGGAAGCAAAAAAATAGCGACAGCTATGTGGATATTTCATCAACTGAACGGAGCTACACACCAAAAAAAAGGGAAGAACATTGTAGTACGAAAACGCTTCATGCACAGGGCAAGTTTGTTGTTTCGAGGAGCTGGTAGTAAAGGCAAGCAGGGCTATGGGGTAGGTCCATTTGTTGTACCAGCACATGTGACAATGAAGGAGCTACAGATTATCAAATATTTGCTAAACACTGCTAATGAGCCATCGTGAGTAAATCCGTTGTTATAATGTATTCATTAATATATGACCACAACTACATACACCAACAATGGGGAAACAATGTACGGAAATATTGGTCAGATATTGACATTCACACACAACACGGTTCAACTTGAGGACGTTGCGGCCAAAAGAATAGGTATCAAACATGGTAGGCAAAATGAAGCTTATTTCTGTTGCAGCATCGATTTTAGTTTAGAAAAAATTATCCTCATAAGAGATAGAGAAAGTTAAAAGCAGGAAATAGTTGAATGCATGTCCGAGGGTCTAACAAGGAAAATAATGCTAAACTTGTGCTTTATTAAACAGGTGATAAATGTTCGTGCAGAGCAATAAGGAAAATAATGCTAAACTTGTGCTTTATTAAGTAGGTGATAAATGTGTATGCAGAGCTTACTGCCATAGAGGATAATACCTAGTGAACACATGGCAACTGGACTTGGTATCTGCCTCTTGGGTTTTTCGTAAGTGTAACATACACGTTAACAAAATGTGATTGTATAGGATATCAGGGAAGACGAGCACAGAGGTGTTGAGGATTGTCACAAAATTTCGTGGTGTATGCACGATGCAATTAGGAATGCTAAAGAGCTGAATGTAGCAAGATTGTCAATGGCGAGTCATTATTGCGCAAATTATATGCACAATTTCAGCAGGTGTACACAGGTAATTGCTAGCTATAAGTTTGTAGTATTTGGATGAATGTATGTCTTAGAATCTAATATTGTGACAAATAGTTCATAGGATGTAATTTAATAGTAAAATAAAAGTTACCCAAAATATGCACCTATTCAATTAGGAGGGGATAGAAAGGAAATGGAAATAAGTAAGTGATTTATAAATTTTTTTTTTTTTGGAAGTCATGACATCAGTGTACAGTGAATAAAGCAAGTGGTGGATAATTTTGTCGCAACAGGGTTATAAAAAATAGAAAAAGTAAATGTAATGAAGGTGTTAAATTATAAAGTAAGAAGTTGAAGTTTACTTAATTATTATTGTATTACTTATAACATAGATTGAGGTTGTAATCGAGAGGGGAAGGCAAAGTGATATGGTTGGCAATATCTATATGCCACAAGTGGACTAGAATGGATAGTGAAGAGTGAAGAAATAAACATTGTGCTGATGGGATGAAATAATGTAAATCAATAGGCAGATTTCACAATATACATGGTATACTTTTTATTTTATCAAAATAGTCATGTGTACGAAGAGCATAACAGAAGATGGTTGCTGTGTAATAACCTTAATTAGAGCAGACAGTTTTAGGATCTAAATATTTTGGGTAATTAAGGTTTTAGAGCTAACACTTATAACGTGGGCAGATTTTTGTGCCAATGTATTATGGCAACGGACATTGGTTTGCTTTGATTATATGAGTAATGAGGAAGCGCACGGAGATATAGGACTCCTTTCAATCACCCAGACAGAGAAGAGAGTATGAAAACATGGGGAGGAGAATTGTAAGTATCTTTTCACATGTGACTCTGGGCACTCATATGGCACTATGTCAAATTGCTGATTGTGATATTAACATAAACTAATTGCATGTTGTGAAGATGCACGCACTTGATAGCATACTTGCAGATGAAATTACCAAGTTGATGGTGGAAAGCTGCGCTTCTTGGAGTTCAATGTATTCACGAACAAGGACATGCCAAGGCAGTAGAATTTGTATGACTGTGGGGTTTATATTATAAAGTTCATGGAGTGATATGCCATAACCACAAACCACGGCCCCCCGCACAAACACAACCCCAACCCACCCCCCACCAATCGAAAGCAATGGTAAGAAAATTACATGTGGCAATTAAGCAACAAATAAAAATGTGCAGTAGCTGCTAGCGTATTGACTGAATATACTTGTCAAACAGGTTTATTCTGATGCAACTCGTTTGAACCTGTTACTAAAATTGGTGATGATCTCTATGAATCTAGTAAGGACTGACGTTGTGGAGTGAGCAGAGGCAAAGTACAAAACTTGGGCTTTGATGGAAGGGGAAAAAGGCAACACGAGCAGCAGCTGCACCTGAAACAATCGGGCAGTAGTGTAATAGTGTTTGTTGCCATTAGCATGCAGCAAGTGTTGCGAATGCACTCAATGCATCAATGAATTAGGACTTTGTCCTTTCAAGTTTATTTTATTTTATATGCATCAATCTTGTTCAAGCCTTGTCTTGACATGCTAGCCTTTTCATCCTGAACAAGTATGGGCTCTTAAAACAAGAGGTAAGAATATGCTATCTTGTGTGCAAATGTTATGAATGCTAAGAGGGTTAATGTCATGACAGCGAATTTGGGTTGGGCATCACAGGCATATGATCTTATCCATTAAAACTCATAGTAAAACAGATGAGAAAGAGGAATTGGATGTAAATTATTGTAATATCATTGGGGATGTAGCAATGGAGAGCCTATTGTAAATGCAACAATAAATTAAAATTTGGAATTGAACAACACACTAAACCAGGTTGATGTTGTCCAAACATGTCATCAGGGTATGTATCTATTCCCCTGTAATGTACCATAAGGACAACAAATATGAAAGAAGATATGTTGTAATGTTACCACAAGGACAACGAATATGAAAGAAGATATGAGAAAGTTGGGTGAATAAATAAACTGCAAGGTGAAGATGTAGTGGTTGCATCCCCGACGAAAGAAAAAATTTATAAATATGTTGTTAGAGTTGTCCAATTAAGTCCCCACTCTCTTAACTCATGACTCCCTATTTTTATGTTTATATTTGTTGACAATGTTATCCTAAAACAAAATTATGAAATGGTAAAAAAAAATTCTAAATACACCCAAGTTTTGTATTGTGTTGTATATCATAATCCTCTTCAATATATTATAAGTCAGATTTATGGAGATACTAGTATAAACACTTGAACAATGAATCAATTTGCTAAGCACATGGGGTATATTATGATTAGAACAATAAGAACGAATTAGCTATAAAACCTATATTAAATTAAAAAAGTCAGACAGTTGTTTATGAAGTTTAGGCTTGGAACCGGGGTGGGGCGGGGCGGGTACGGGGCAGCAGGTATCCAGGCCCGCCCCTCCCTGTCCCTAAATATTTATATTTTTACATCACACCCTTGTAATATTTATATTTTTACAACTTCGTCTCCTTGTAACATTTACATCTTTGCAAAGAACTCCATTCTCAATTTCTCATCATATCATCTATAACTATGATCATTTTTTAACAATTATAAAAACAATAAATCTTCAAACTAAAATCAAAATGGCTACGTATTACCATTTGATTTTATTAGTAATAATGTTACATACTCTATTAGAAATAATGTTAAAAGTGTATTATTGTTTGTAAACTAGTTAAGTAATAATTTTTGAAATAGTTGATAATACATTAAATAATTTTTCAATAACATATTAATTTAATTTCAATCTAATAATAGTAATAATATAATTGGTATATACCAATTAATTAACATTATAAATATTTATGAAACATTAATAATTTAATTAATTAATTTAAATTATGATAAATCATATATTTAAGGTTATAAGATTATTTTTGTTATATTTGTATTTGCATATTTAGAAAATAATATATTGATTATATTAAAGGTATACATTTTGAAAATAATGTTGTTAATATTGTAATAATTTAATTAGTACTTAGTAATCTATATTAAGATTGTATATGTTATACAAATTTAATTACTATAAAATATAAATATTTAATTACTATTTGATTTTATTAGTAATAATGTTACATACTCTATTACAAATAATGTTAAAAGTGTATTATTGCTTGTAACCTAGTTAATTGACACTTTTTCAAATAGTTGATAATGCAATTAAATAATTTTTCAATAGCATGCTGATTTAATTTCAATCTAATAATAGTAATAATATGATTGGCATATACCAATTAATCAACATTATATATATTTATGAAACATTAATAATTTAATTAATTAATTTAAATTATGATAAATCATATATTTAAAGTTATAAGATTATTTTATCATATTTGTATTTACATATTTAGAAAATAATATATTGATTACATTAAAGGTATACATTTTGAAAATAATCTTGTTAATATTACAATAATTTAATTAGTACTTAGTAATCTATATCAAGATTGTATATATTATACAAATTTAATTACTATAAAATATAAATATTTAATTACTATTAATTACCATGTGATTATATTAGTAATAATGTTACATACTCTATTAAAAATAATGTTAAAAGTATATTATTGCTTTTAAGCTAGTTAATTCACAATTTTTCAAATATTGATAATACAATTAAATAATTTTTCAATAGCATGTTATTTTAATTTCAATATAATAATAGTAATAATATGATTGGCATATACCAATTAATTAACATTATATATATTTATGAAATATTAATAATTTAATTAATTAATTTAAATTACAATAACTCATATATTTAAGGTTATAAGATTATTTTTATCATATTTCTATTTACATATTTAGAAAATAATATATTGATTATATTAAAGGTATACATTTGAAAAATAATCTTGTTAATATTATAATAATTTAATTAGTACTTAATAATCTATATCAAGATTGTATATATTATACAAATTTAAATACTATAAAATACAAATATCTTAATTACCATTTGATTTTATTAGCAATAGTGTTACATACTATATTAGAAATAATATTAAAAGTGTATTATTACTTGTAAACTAGTTAATTAATAATTTTTAAATAGTTGATAATACAATTAAATAATTTTTCAATAGCATGTTAATTTAATTTCAATATAATATAGTAATAATATGATTGGCATATATCAATTAATTAACATTATATATATTTATGAAACATTAATAATTTAATTAATTAATTTAAATTACAATAAATCATATATTTAAGGTTATAAGATTATTTTTATCATATTTCTATTTACATATTTAGAAAATAATATATTGATTATATTAAAGGTATATATTTTGAAAATAATCTTGTTAATATTGTAATAATTTAATTAGTACTTAATAATCTATATCAAGATTGTATATATTATACAAATTCAATTACTATAAAATATAAATATTTTATTTTGTCTTTATAACATGACTAAATTGACGTTAATATACTAAAATATGTTAATTATTAATTAAAATGTAACTTTTGTTAAAGTATTTGCATTGTTTGTAAAATTATTAAATATTCACATATATGAAAAGTTTAACAAATATAACTCGAAAAAATAGTTAACAGTCCTAAAATTTTAAAAATTTATAAATGCACCCCTAAATCTTACAGGGCGGGGCAAAATAATTTTACCCCATTCTTGCCCCAATGATGTTCCGGACCCGCCCCGTTTGTCTGGGCCTGATCGAAACCCCGGACCCAACGGGCCAAATGCCCAAACCTAAATCGTAAACTATTTCGGCCCACTCTAAAGTCGGCCCAGCCAAGGTGTAGACTCTTGTAAATTCTCGAGAAATGTAAGGTAACTTGAACTTGCAAACTTTTATTTTGTATTAGTAATAGAAAAAGTAAATGGAAACCTTTATCATCATTTAATAATTAAATAGCAGCGAGAAAGCTTCTTGTCACTGTATCAAGAAAAAATAATTTCAAGCAATTCGCTTCATACCTCATTGTTAGACATTTTTTCTTCATTTGTTATTCGAAATTTTGTGGAGAGGTATCTTCTTGTATCACTTGTTATTTTAACAAATATATAAAGAAGATGTCTCAGTTAGTTGCAAATAATGAAAAAGTCAGATGAATACAAGTGGTGCCATGATAAACTATAAAACGATAAATTCCAAATGAATTGGGGTCAAATGAGAAACATGTAGATATTTAAAAGTTTTAATAGAGTAAATTTCAAAATAGGGGTTGAAAAGAAAAAAAAAAAGACTGGGGATTCTATAGAGCAACTGATACAGTTAAAAGGCAGTAATTGCCTTGCGGAGACAGAAGATACTAATATAGAGCCAGATGGGCCCTTTCACTTATGTAGTTTAAGCAAAAGTTACAAGGCTCATAGGCCCATAGCCAACGAATTTCAGCATGAAAGCCTTAGAACCACATTATGTGAACTGAAAAGTATTTCACCTTAATAATATAGTTGAGGCCTATTATAGTCCAACCCAAATCTAACACTATGGGGTCAAAATGTAGTTTTTAATTACTTTTGTCGTTCAATTATAAGTTTGCAATATATGCTTAGGGGGGAAGATGCTAATTTCAATTGAATAAATTAGCGGGAGTCATTGATACTGCATAAATATAAAATTCAGGCGTGAAATGGTAATTTTAGTCAATTTAAAAGTAGGGCTAAAGTTGTATTTATTTGTAAAGTTAAAAATCAAGGTAAAATATAATTTAATTTAGATTTAAAAATTAGTGGTCACATCGAAATTCTTATCAATGTAAAATTAGGCGTAAGTTGGTAATTTTATTAAAATTTATTTTCTTATATGGTTTGAACATTTAATTCATTTGTTAACATAAGATTATAGCAAGTATGTGTCAACATTAGACCTAGCAACGGGTCATGTTAGAACGGTTTCGTGTCGTTTCGTATTCGTGTCGTGTTAAATTATTTTAATCCAAATCCGACCCATTAACTTATTAGGTCTAAATCTATAAACTCAAATCCGACTGTTAACTTTACGTGTTACCCGAATTCAACCCATTTAACCTGTTTTTTTATTTTCAAGTTAGACAACAATATGTGTAACATGATTTGTATAAATTCTAAACAAATAATACAATAAATAGTTTATAAATTTAAACTTTAACAAATATTTTGAAATCTATTGAAATATCCAAATTTAATATAATACTAAAATATAAACAAAATTTTATATCTAATATCATTTAAATATCCATCTAAAGTGTATTTAAGATAAATAATTGATAATGTCCAATTATTGAATGATTTCTAAATTTTATGAGTTTCTTCTTTATATTTCTCATGAAAATGTCATACTCATACACACATAAGAAAAAGATTACTTAATTGTATTAGAATAATTTTAATTAGCTTAAATATAGTTATAAATTAGTATTTGTTACATTTTATTATATTTTTTATATATCATAAATAAATTTATTATATTATCCTTAATATTAACGGGTAAAACGGTTTTTTATAGAATAAACCCAAATACGGTCCGATATCAAATGGGTTTTACCGTGTTAACCCATTAATGACCCAATCCGATAATATTAGATCCAAAATACATTTTTATCGAATGGATTCGTGTCGTGTTAACGGATCATATAGAATTTGCATGGCCTAGTCAACATAATATGTCCTACTAGTTTCATTGATTATTATTAACATAGATAATACAATATTAACTTTCATTCTTTTATGTTATTCTAATTGCTAATAATTTAATTGTAATTTTATCTTTTAAAGTATATATAAAAAGAGCTTCAATATTTATTAATCTCTTAAATGTTAATTAAGAGAATTCAATATTGATTAATATTTAATTTAAAGTTCGAACATTAAGTTAATTCATGAAGTAAATGAATTGTACATATCGTACAGATGGACATCCAAATATAATTTTTCAGCAATGCAGTTTTTACCGGTTCTCATGTAGAATTTATCAAGCTTTATGGGCCTATAAAACCAAGATTAAGGGAGACATGTCGAGTGCTCTCCATTTTTATTGACCCCGCCGTTTTCGTTTTCTTCAGACTTTGCTATGCCAAGCCTCCGTCCTTTGCCGTTACTCCTTCCAAAAAGGGACCGCCTTGCCTCAGTTGATTGCAGTTATATTTCTAAAAACTGCAAACACGTCAGAGTATTGGACTTAAGTACTCTGCTTATCAACCAATGTCCTGCCGGAATAGAGGATTTACTTCTTTTGAGGTATTTGAAGTTGAATATCCCTTCCCTCACAACTATTCCCCCATCACTATGCAACCTTCTCAACCTTTTTACTCTAGACATGCCATTTACCCAGATCCATCCTGATTTTTGGAAGTTGCAGATGCTGAGCCATCTAAATTGTCGTTTGATTATCTGCCTGTGCATCCAGGAAACTATTCTAGTAGTCTGGAAAATCTAAATTTCATATCTTCCTTAAACCCAAGTAGTTGCACAAATGAAATATTGGGTAGACTGCCGAATCTTGAAAGCCTTCGAATATATGGAAATTTGAGTTCTTATCAGTCAGTGTTATCCAAAAGTCTTTGCCAACTACATTGTCTTAAATCCTTGAAGCTAGTGAATGAAAGCATTATTTCACAGCGCTCACCGATTGTCCAGGGTGAATACCAATTTCCTCCAGGACTGACCCTCCTGAGCTTGTCGAATACGAAACTAAAGGATGATCCAATGCCAACACTGGAAAAAAGTACCAAATCCTCGAGTCCTGAAGCTAAAGCCCAAGACTTATTGGGGAAGAAAGATGGCTTGTTACGCAGGTGGCTTTCCAAGCCTCGAGTTTTTGCTTCTTAAATCATTTCTATGGCTAGAAGAGTGGACAAAAGCGACAGGAGCTGCGCCAAAACTTGAATGCTCAATTGAGAAAGCTTTCTGAACAGCTATGGCGCATAAAGACCTTCCGCAAATTGAAGTTATGGTGGCCTCGGCCGGAGCTCAAACAAAGGTTAAGGGATTTCAAGGATGTGGAGCGGTATGACATCCAGACGTATACTTTAGGACTGTGATTTGCGTGTGTTCAATTCGGGTAAGTTTTTCCCAATGTATGTGCCTTGACTTTTCACCATATCTAATTCCATTTCCATATAAAATTTTCCACTTCTAAAAGATGCTCAGATTGCAACTACTACCTTCTAACTCAAAAACGTAATTTTCGAGACACACCTTTTAGACATTTCTCAATGTAATATCTCAGCATCATTAATTAAAAAATAAAAAAAGATCAACATTCTTCTTTGACATCCTGTGTTAATGAAGATTAATTAGATTCATCATAAAGTTAGTGGTTTTAATTAATTTGTTCTGCTTCTGCAATGTACGGTTTTGCTCTCTACAAATTTCTTGATTGATAAGCTCGATCAATTTCATCCAAGAGATTAAAGAAATAGTATCAGCTGATCATGCATTCAACTGAGTCATCTCAATTCCTTAGCCCTTGTCAATTGCCATCCCTTCTTCAACACTAACGTGTTTTGTTGTTTTGTTAAGAAATGTGACACTTACATTGAAACTGTCCACAATGTTTATAGCGTCCAAATTCTCAAGTTAGAAGGCACATGCTTGCAAGGTATAGTTCCTGATTAATCCTCGGGCAAAGTTTAATGAGTCTAATTCGATTTCTTGGCCTTCACATACTTTTCACAGAACTCCATTATATCTACAGATTTAATAACAATAATCAGTTATCCACATCCCTTTCGTCTACATTCAACTGTGCATGGTTGTTTCTGATTTATTGTGCTGCAAGGTATAGACTTGAGAAGCAAAACAGGTGGCACAGATAGATCTGCAATCCATAATTCCTTAAAATCACACACATTCGCCCTTCTGCAGCAAAGCAAGCCCCTATGTATTCAAATACATTAGGGCCGATTAACAAATGGTTTGGAAAAATTGAAAATGAAGAAATAAACTGCTGCAAGAGTATACATCTCAACTGAAATCCAGCACTGAACAATTCAGTCTTAAATTCTGTTCCTCTTTGTGAGTCCTTGTGATTGTTAGGTTTCATAGACCTGCAAGGAGTTGCCAAAGTGGTGCCATATATTTATCGTATGAGGGTAGTTTTTAACAATGTCTTACTACCACCTCAGCTGCGAGATCGTAAGCATTAGATCTAGAGTCGGCAAGTCCTGATTTTATCACTATTTCCCTTCATTTGTGTAGGTATCATGACTGCAGCGATGGACTCCATTTCAATTGAAACCCAACATTCACCAGTTCAGTCTTCGCTTCCGCAGTCTACACCTAAATAAGTGGTTATGATGCAAGAGAATTTGGTTTTCTAGACTTGAAGGATTTGCTAAAAGTGTGCTTTGGTAGGATTATAATACTAAAATACTGATTGTAGGAGTATTATTTTCTAACTTTGGTTTCACCGGTGTGATATGTAATTTGTGTCTTCATCCTGTTGTGTGCTTCAAAATCATCTCAAGACTGGAAATATATATTTATGGTTTTTTGTATCCAATAGCATGATCTCATTGTGTATATATATGCTCCGTCAATAATGTAAACACAGAGCCATAAAATGGGTTCAAGGTCATCAAGGGTTGAATATTAGATGATGCATGTCTGGTTTCCTTTCCTGTTTATCATTAGATTATAAATCCAGAACAATTTCAGTATCATCTTGAATAATGTTCTTGCTATGCAACTTTAGAGGACCTTTGATTTGTTTTCTAAAACCAATTTAACAAAGGTCATACTATGAGCTTCAAGAATCTTATATTATATGATTAAGAAGAGTACTAGGATTTATAGGTAGGATGAATTGCTGTGTCTAATGATTAAATATATTTGCATGAGCATCCGCATCTTTCAATAAATTAAATAGTTAAATATATTAACATTTATTAACAGTGTATCAGATGCAAAGAATTAGAAACTTTAACTCCACTTTGTTGATGAATTTTGCAATTACAATAAAGTTGTAATTTGAGAAAATAATTACTTAATGGTCATAAATAGACAAGTTAAATTCGAATTTCAAATAAACCCTTTAAGAAAAAACTTTTCAGTCTTCTCAATGACTATATACAACTAGAAAAATCCATTTAGATTAAGATGTAGTCAAATAAAAAGAAAATAATTCTACAATATACATTGTCCCATACAAGTATACAGCGAGCTCCATAAAACTTAGAATACTATAATCCCATTGGATGTGTAGTACCATGTCATTCATTACCAATGTTCTCATTATTATTATTTCTTAGATAATGAAAATAAGTTGAGTTGTAGATTTTATTTAAGAAATTATTAAAGGACTAACGTTGAACATAAAATGTTCATTTAAGCTTAATTACGACTATCACAAATTGGAATAGGGTAATCCAAAATATAGTGAAAAGATTTCAATTTTCTCAAAGATATTCTGCAACATGTATAATTCAAATACTTTACACTAAAGAGTAATGCTACTCTTACAAATTACTTATACAAATTTATTCACACAAACTGATGTGGTATAATATGATTTGATAAATAAATATAGTGATTTGATAAATATATATTAATAATAAATGATATTAATTAATATAGGTGATGTGGTGATTATATAGGGATGTCACGTTAGTTTGTATGTGTGAGTTTGTATAAATAGTTTGTATGAATAGCATTACTCTACACTAAAATAACAAAAAAATATAAAAATAATAATAATAATAAAACTCTAGATTTTTTTATTTAAAAAGTAGTCAAATCCTAGTTTTTCTTAAAATTCTTTTATTGTCTAACTTAGGACTAAGTTATTGAACAATGTTTGTAGTTTATCGCATAAAATGTCTAATCATTGATATAACTAGATGTTTATTAAGTAATATGTGGTGCTTTCGAGTAACATGTTTATAATTGATTATTAGAAAACTTGGAACAAATTTGATATCAGATATCTATTTTTTAAAATCTACTTAAACTTTTCTTTTTTCTTTTTTTTTTTCATAAAACAATGAATATGAAACCCCCATTGGAAAGTGTTAAAAAAATTTATTTATAAACCTTTCAAAAAAATTAATACACTAATACTATTATTCAGCACAATCCGGAATTTAATTTGTGAGATCACGATTCAACATCCCGCGTTAACGTGTGCACACACAACACAAGACAATTGGAGGCATCTAATCCATAATTGGAGTGCTCAATTGACAATATTACCCATGCTCAAACCTCATAAACATAAACTCAACAAGGGCATTATGGTTATTTAATTATGATGACCAACGTCACTTTGCCTAGAAAACAAAAATTCTGGGGTCCCCCTCTCCAATAAAGACCGAAGCCTGAATCTTTTGCTGTCCGGACCTATCAACTAATTTAATTGATGGAACCAAAATTTGTCTTGACCATTTTTCTGTTGATCTCTGCAACTGTAACGGCAGCCGATTACATTAGGCCTCAGCCCCGTAAAACCCTGCAATTTCCATGGAACCCAAAGCCCCCTTCTTATCCGCAGCAGGTAAAGCTTACTATTTTCATTCTATCCCTTCGCTTTCTGGGTTTTTAGTAATGATGCTCTTTTAGCATTCTAGCTCCGTTTTCAGATTTTTTAGTGTCTGATACAAAATTTACCACATTGTATATGTTCTGATCTAATCTGGGGTTTTCTTTTCTTTTCTTTTTCTCTTTTTCTTAATAAAGAGAAATTCTCTGTTTTTTCACGTGGAAAACAGTTCAGAAGAGTTTTCTAATGTCTTCTTTGAAGCTTCAAAATTTCTTTCCTTTATTTATTTATTTATTTGTGGGGGTTTAGATGAGGGAGGATTGATTTCGAGAAATTTTGTTTGCCTGCAGAACGGCTATGATTGATTGCAATTAAGATTTGATATGAAAATCCATCACGGTGTAGTCCCTGAAGATTTTTCCTAGAAATTGTGAATAATGATAGTGTGCTTACTCAAGTGGGTTTGAAGTTTGTGTTGTAACACCCATCATATATCAACATATATCAGCTTAATGCTTCATTGTGAAAATCATGATAGCTCTTTGAGGAGGCACCTCTAAATTGGAGGTTGTGGATCTCCATTTGTTTTTGGGAAGTGATGTGGGTAAATTATAAGATTAGTTGTGTGACTAGCGTTTATCTATTGCAGGTTCACATCTCATTGGCAGGAGACAAACACATGAGAGTCACATGGATCACTGATGATAAATCATCTCCTTCGGTTGTTAAATATGGAACATCACCTGGGAAATATGGTTCTAGTAGCCTAGGAGAGAGCACATCCTACAGTTACCTATTCTATAAATCGGGAAAGATACACCACACAGTCATTGGACCTCTGGAACCTAACACTGTTTACTATTATCAGTGTGGTGGACAAGGTCCTGAATTCCAGCTCAAGACGCCTCCTGCTCAACTCCCAATTACTTTTGCTGTGGTGGGGGATTTGGGTCAAACTGGGTGGACTAAATCAACACTAGACCACATTGATCAATGCAAATATGATATACATCTGCTTCCAGGAGACCTTTCATATGCTGATTACCTGCAGCACAGGTGGGACACATTTGGTGAGCTGGTGCAACCACTTGCAAGTGCAAGGCCATGGATGGTAACAGAAGGAAATCATGAAAAGGAGATCATACCACTTTTTAAGGATGGATTTGAAGCGTATAATGCCAGGTGGAAGATGCCATTTGCGGAGAGTGGATCAAGCTCCAATCTATATTATTCTTTTGAGGTTGCAGGGACTCATGTTATCATGCTTGGTTCATACACGGATTATGATGAGGACTCAGATCAATATAACTGGTTGAAGGTTCATCTTCTCCTGTTCTTCCATATAAAGTATTCATTTGGTGCTACTGTAGATTGCAATAGCTGAACCTGTGGCTTTAAAAAGATGATTTCTCAATTTGTAGATATTTGGATCCTTTATATAGACAATAACTGATTTTATGTAATATTTATTTTTTTGGTGTCCCCTTGTTAATAGGGTGATCTTTCAAAGGTCGATCGGGAAAAGACACCATGGTTACTCGTTCTCTTCCATGTGCCTTGGTATAATACTAATGAGGCACATCAAGGTGAAGGGGATGGGATGATGGCAGCCATGGAGCCGTTGCTCAATGCTGCTAGTGTGGATATAGTGCTTGCGGGTCACGTACATGCTTATGAAAGATCGGTATGCTATTACTGGTTTAGCTTATCTCCTTATTGTTCATATTAAGGAACATATCTCACACAATTAGTTATCTGTTTGACAGAAACGTGTTACCAATGGAAGACCAGATCCTTGTGGTGCTGTCCACATAACTATTGGAGATGGAGGGAATAAAGAAGGCTTAGCAAGCAAGTATGTCCTCACTCAGAACAAACATTAAATTGCCAAATTCCAACTGAGTGAATAAATTAAATGATTAAAAAAAAAAAAAAAAAGATGTAGATATTTCCTTTGCAGAGTTTCTTCAAACTGAGAATTAGGTCCTCACTCAGATGTACCCTAATAATTCTTTGAAATATTTATCTGACTGAGCAATGGAATTTTACATCAGTCTCGTAAATTGATTGATAGGTACAAAAACCCACAGCCTCAGTGGTCAGTCTTCCGCGAAGCAAGCTTTGGTCATGGGGAGCTCAGGATAGTGAATTCCACTCATGCTTTCTGGAGCTGGCACAGGAATGATGATGATGAGCCGGTAAGGTCTGATCAGGTCTGGATAACCTCTTTGGTGAGTTCGGGATGCCTTGAGAAGAGACATGAACTAAGAAAGATGCTAATTGAACCTTAGGCTGGTTAAAAATTTTGGTGCTTATGCCTACCAATGTGCACCTTCTCATGGTTGTGCTGAAAGAGTTCTGTGTAAATATTTTATAAAGATCTGTAATAGTTGTTATTCTGTTATTTGTTATTTTGTTTGTTTTGAACAGAACACCTCGAGTTGTATTGTTGTACCCCTCTTTTATAATCATAATGTAAAAAAGAAAAAAAGAAAAAAAGAAAAAAGAACACCTTGATCATATTGAGAAACTGAGACCTGAGAAATGAGCAGGCTTGCTCGTATTCTAGCACCATTTATTATATCTTTACTGCAACGAGTATCAATTCACTCCCCTTTACGCTTGAAAAATCCTCTTTCTTTGTCAGTAATCGGTATTTCGACTGCAATGATTTATAACTCTGTCAATTGAGTAGTTGTAGTATTTGTTCTCTCTCTTAACGAACCGGGTTTCCTCTTTTCCTACCACGCAATCAACAATTAGTAAAATCTATTAAATGAAAAACTCAAACTGAAAGTCAGTACTTACATGAAGGCAAATTTATCCCAACTGACGAAAAAAGAAAAAAAAAATTCTATAAAATTAATGCTCAAAATTTGGCGGATCAAGGGGGTAAAAATGCTTGCTACAACTAGGTGGCTTTATAGCTAGAATTAGTATCCTATAAGTTGCTTGATGGTTTCCGGGGCTTTCTAAAACATAATTTATTAAAAGCAAATACTCTTAAATGTAACACAACATCCTGACCCCTTTCTCCCTTTAAATCAATGGAAATACTGTCCTATTTCAGCAAAACGCACTTTTGCATAACCCCAGTACCTAAACATGAACCTTATATCTTAAACATATATTAAGCTTCTGAACTTGAATTCCACATCCATTAACATAGTTCAATGTACACCTAAAATCATGGTATTCATGTTATTCCATTGCCAATACCAATGCTAGAAAATAGTTATATTAAACTTCATTAACATGTAAAAATAAATACTAAATGCTGTGAATAGTGCAGAGTTGAAATCGTTAATTCTCAATACGAATATCTTAAATTGGTTAAATTAAACAAGTTACTTCCATGAGGCATTCGATATAAATCATTGTGATATCTCATCGTAGTTGTAATCCAGTGCACACCAAGGTTTTCAGACAGAAATATTTCCCATGGAAGGATATACATAGGCACAATATAGGTCCCTCGCAGATCCTTTGACGCTCAACAAGTAAGATCATTTAACAACGCGTTGAACAGAGCTAAGGTGGCACACCAACTCCTCATCTGCAGCCTGACAACCACTTCGAGAAGGCAACTAAGCTGGCTGTCTTTGTTAAATAACTAGAGAACCAAAGTCAAGCATCCAAAGATCTGATTGCATCTATGGACTTGTTAGATCTATTGAGGAGTTGGAGTTCAGAGCCTGGTCCTTACTCCCCCTCCAGAGTATAATCTGCTCATCCTTGAACAAGATAGGGACACAAGGAACTAAATCCTGCATTTATGAGAGAAAATAGAAGCCGCAATCATGCATTAGATTCAAAATCCACAACTTCTACAATACTGGAAACTTGGTATCCAATTTTGAGAAATGAATCATACTCTTAACTTCACACCAATCTTTTTGCAGTCACTGGTACCCACATGTGAGCAATCTAGTCTCACCACCTCTTCAGTCTTGAAGGCCTCCCTCACTCTCTCCAGTACATTCACAAACACACCATTCCTGGCTGCACAGCATAACAGACCAATCAGCACCTACTTAGGGCAAATCACAGTTTCATGCCCACTAATATTTCAATGCAAAATATGGAAAATGAGGAAAGTAATACATACTAAGCCTTTAAGTCTCAAATTCACTCACTTAATTTCATCAAAGGAGGAGAGTTAAGTCCTCTGTTTCTCATTTCCTTTGTTTCTTCAAATGTCAGGCCATCGGCAACATTCTTCACAAGCTTTGGGTATATGGGTGCATAGGGCTTCCATAACATAAGAGGAATAACCGGGCGGTTCTTGGGATCATAATTTCGACCCCGGTACAGAAGAAGGATATTAATATGCCGATAGATAATTTTCCCACCAGATTTGTCCTACATAGGCACTATAATCTAAATCAGCTGATCATTTTATGAAAAACAGAAAACAAGGAGATAGATTATCAAATTCATAGAAACTGTCTCGTACAAACCTCAAGGTGGAAGCAAACATTGTCCATATCAAGAGTTGGCACACCCAAGCACTTTATTCTTACAGCTTCAGCTCTCTTCCAATGGTTATGGATGTCATCCAACATGTTGTGCGTGACTCCACCCTTCCCTAGAGCAAAATACAAAGATAAACTGTTCCATTTAACAATGACAAAATCATAGCTGCTTGTCAATCACACTTTTTGTCAACTCTATGAAATCATAAGCTGATTCAGTTACACAATATTTATTTTAATCATATGATAACTTTCAAGACAAACTAAAATGAGTATTATCGATGCAAGCAAAAGAGAATTTGGCAGTTCAAGACAAGTCAGAAGTTCATCCAATTTAACCTTTCTCTTGAACCATAAGTAGATAATATAAACGCATGTTTTAATATTAATATTGTTGCCTAATGAAGCTTGACCTACAAAACAGACAGAAATAAAGTTTATATTCGTCATAAACAATCTGCCAGGTATTCACAAAATTCCCAGATATCTGCAACACAATCTGTCAAGAACCTACCCAAAGAACATGCGAAATTGGCTTCCATAAATATTTAGACTAATTTCAGGAAAAATCATACTAGTATCTCTTATGTCATCAGTTACAACCATATCCATAATCTAACAAACCATATTTGTCTCCACCAGAAATCACATTACTACTTTGATAAAAAGTTTCTACCAATTCATTCAGATATCAAATTAAATGCTCACCACATGATGCAACTCAGTGTACTGAACAGTGCATTGAAATATCGTTTAAGCCAAATATATACAATGAGTAAAACTTTACCCAGATTGATTTGCCGGACACAATCGTTATGCCGGTACCGTTCTACAAGCTCCGTAACTTCATGCTCCGTCAGGGGGTCCCCAAGAACCCTTCTCCTCTCTTCCTCGAGCCGGGCTAAATCCGCTTCTTTTCGAGCTAATGCAGCAGTACCTGTCCATTTCCTGTCGAGCCGGCCCGGCCCGAACGGAGAGAAGCGCTTCGGCTCCCGGAATCCTATGGGCTCAATCGATTGGTTTGTCTCAGAGTAGGAGTATTTGAAGTCAAAAGGAAGTTCGGATTTAAGTGGGGGCTTCTTCTGGTTTGAATTAGTATCGGGAAGGTTTTTTTGGGTCTTCGGGGTTTTGGGTTTCTGGTTTTTTGGAGAAAATGGAGGGTCGAATATATCTTCAGATGAAGAATGCGTCAAACAACAAGAAAGTGCAAAAACTGGTGACTTTGGATGGTTTTTAATCAGGTTTAGGGTTAGGGTTTTGTTAAGTTTTAGGTTTGCTAACATTTGAAAAGATGGTATTTCGTATTTTGTTGGTCGAGTGAGAGATTATGAAGTTTGGGTTGAAATAATCACATGATATTGACAGGTGTATTTTGGTCATTACGTTTATTCCTGGTGATGGTGATGCCCAGACCCAGTGCCATTGGAGTACTTCCATTCCATTCGTATCTGTGGAGGACATGGCATCATGAAGGAGGATGTAAGTACTAACATTTGGCTCCAAAATTCATCCAGATAGCTATGTTCATCCTAGACGTAGGAACTACAGAGTTATAGAATTGATACCAAAACCAACTTGCAGGATATAGTCATGAATCTGCCTATCATGTTTGAAGCCAAATCTAGTGCTTGGCATGAGGTTTAGCTAAAGTTTGTCTACATCTGCGTCTTCTGCACAAGAAAAATGCTTCTGGACTTAAATTTTCTATCTTGGCCATCCGTCTGAGCGGAATACGGACATCATGCTATATAGTCAACGTTATCAAAAGTTAAAAATTGTAGTCAGATTTCAGAACATGAAGAGGAAGATGGAATTCCATAACTCAAGTGCAATTTTATAGTATCCGTAAGCTATATAAATACAAATTGATACACAAAAGGGCCTGGCCTCCTTTATTGGAACTGTGATATGTTGAAACAAGTTATATCTGGCACAGATGAGCTGGAGCAAAACCTGTACTACTTCCTAGTGCCGATATTTCAAGAATAATTGCATTTAGTTGTTGCCACTTTCAAAACTGGATTCATAGATTTGGCAAAATTGTGAAAAAGGGTCAAACTGACCTCTCATCTTTACATCGCCTTTGATCTCCAACCATGGACTTGAAAACATCCAATAGATTATCCAACCCTTCAGTATTCTCCCCTAATGCCTTGAGTGCATACACAATGCTCTCTATGGTAGACAAATATCCAGCCTTTGGCTGATGCCTCACCTCACTATATAAGCTCATCTTATCCAAATCCAACTTCAAATGTGGCAAAAGCTTCAACCAAGGATTCTCATTGTACATTCTCTTTGCCTTGGCCCAAGTCCCATCCAGAACAATCAGGTTCTTTACTTTAAGATTCATACTTTCAAGGTCGTCAACAGCAACTGCTCTTTCACTTGGGAATAGAAGTACTGAACCTGGATAAACCTCAAGTTCAAACTCTTCACACTCTTCCAGTTCAGTGCTCCCACTCAATTGTTGCTTCTGCATCTTTTTTACAACAAAGCCTTTTGCCAAAGCATCCAAGGCTGCCTGAGAATCCAAAATCTGATCAAATTTTGGCTTCTTATGACCTGTTGGTAGCATCCAATTATGAGCAAGATCACTAATGACACCGTATTTGCTAATAGTCATATTCATAACAGGCTCTTCATTACAACTTGAAACTGCTAGCAAGACCTCATCTTGATGAAAAATGTTTTTGTTGCTGATGGAACTAGATTCACAAAATACAGGACCCAAACTGCATTCACTAAACAGGTTGCTACTGGAAGTCTCCAAGGCAAATGTACCATTTTCAACATTACCTTCCTCAGTACTGGAATCATTTTCATGCCCTGAAACTAAGACAACATTTTTAGGTAGCCCTAGAATTTTCACAACATTTGAGCCTTCCAAATGGTTTTTAGCATCTAACATGCCACTAATATTATTCCTCAAATAATGTTCTTCACAACTATCAATCAAAGCGCTATTTTTCTCCTCTCGGCACCTTTTAAATCTCTTAAATCCAATACCAAACACAGTTCCTGTTTCTAGTCCAAAGCTATTCTGGGTCACTACTGTCCCCAACTCTTGATCCAAACCCTCGCTCCCTAACACAACCTGAGACGAATCCGATCCCTGTCCCGGTTCAATCAACCTTATTTCAAACCTTGCCTCAAAATTAACATCAGAAACAGTGGCTACAGTGACATTCTTGAGTCCTAGTTTTGCAATTCTCGTAGAATTAAGAGGATGGTTTCTCTCTAAACTGTGCTGAAGGATGGTGATGCTCACTGAATTTTCAAGGCCCGGACTCCGAATGCGATTGCACAGGCAAAGAGGGGCCGGTTTGGAGCAAAATTGGCAAATTGGTCGCTTGGGCTTAGCTTCAATTGCTGCCATTTTTAGGGTTTGAGCAAAGATGCGTCTTTGGTAGTAAGCGGGATTGAGAGTGACAGGTGATAGAATCCGAGTCCCAAAATGGATCAGCATTTGAGTCAAATGAATCACAATATGGCCAAAATTTCTCGAAGTTTGAAATCAATTTCTATCTGTAAACAGAGACCCTAGCAGTCTCAAAAATGGTTCCTCAAACCCTAGTTCGATTACCTGAAACGACAGCGTCTTAGATTTGGAAAATTTTTAGAAATAACCATCTTCAACAAATCGAGGGACACGAGAAACAAATAATTCCAAAAATGACACAGAAATTAAAAAAAAAAAATATATATATATATATATATATATTAAAATGAAAAGAAATAAATTTACCTAATGAAGGGTAAAAGTGTAATTACACATGGCAAAGCAGTTGTGGAAGACACAATCGAGATTCCTGAAGGCAGAGCATCAGACTTTTGACCAACGAAGCTCCACACGCCAAACCGCAGCTCACACAGAAACTGTCCACTTTCCATTTGCAAGTTTACTGAGAAACAAACGCCCTGTTGCAGAGAATCATGCACGACTTCTGCTTCACCATCCCCTACGGTCTGATCCTCATTGCAGGAGGCGTTATTGGATATGCAAAGAAAGGGAGTATAGCCTCCTTGGCTGGCGGTTGTGGCACTGGATTGCTCCTCGTCTTGGCGGGCTACTTGAGCCTCAAAGCCTATGAGAAGCGAAAAAACTCTTACTTTGCTCTGGTTCTTGAGACTGGTAAACAGCTTTTTCTGGGTTTTCATTTTTGACCCTTTTTTTTTATCATTTATATTATACGAGTGTTGGATTTTGTTGGTTTTGGTTCATGTTGGATTAGTTTCAGATTTAATGATTTATAAGACTAGTGAATTTTGCACGTTTTGTGGTGTTGATTTTGCTTGTTTTGATCCAAGGCGATGTTTTGCATATATTGTTGGGGAACGTAACTTTGTTTTGGGACTCTTTTACAAGTTTTAATCTGGGTTCTGTGCTGATTTGTAATTTGGAGACTTTAAAGTTTGGTTTGTTGAATCTGCACTTGGTCTGGTAAATGGAATGACCATAACAATATTATCAATAATTTAGTTATATAATAACATGTAAATTTTCAGTTTTAATGTATATTATATACAAATATAAGAAGATGAAATATGAGATTTATTAAGCAATATAATACAGTCTATGCTAACTTGGCATTTATTTATGTGTATAAAGATTAGGTTACTATATTAGTCAATGCCATTATACATGATTATAATAAAAATAATGCCATTACATTACATAAATAAAATGTCTTGTGACATAAACCAGTGAATATTAAGGACTACAATATTGGAAAATGAGTAGAAAAGAAAACAAAGAAGGTTGGTAATGAGAGTAATTTCAAAGAGTAGGGATTTAAAGAATGTCATGGTTTTATCTTAGTGATGTAATTTTAGTGATGGCATTTAAGTAGTATATGATAAGAGCATAAAATTGGGGATAGATCCTTTATGATCTGTGGATTAGAGGAAAACTAATGTGCGATAAAATATATGCATCAGAAAATAGATTTAATCAATTTGAAAGTTGAGTGAATATTGGAGGCCAAAAGAACTGACCAGGAAAGTTTTGTTTATGAATCTCTTGCATTTGCATTCTTTCTAGTGATGAGCAATGGAGAAAATAAACAGTTTTTTTTTTTTAAAAAATTGTGTTTATTGCAATTTTCTCTCTTTTTGCACTGAGTTTTATGCCTTTGACGCAGTTTGTGCGGCTGTACTGACTGTGGTAATGGGACAACGTTATATCCAGACCTCTAAGATTATGCCAGCTGGTATTGTAGCTGCGATCAGGCAAGACAAGGAAAACTCTGCTTATCTTATACTCTTCAACTCTAATATGCTGATATCCTGAAAACTGATATATTTCATTGTAACATGCTGTTCGTAGTGCAGCCTCCTGCAATACATAACATATCTCTACCCAATTGCAATGCATTTTGTCCGTACAGCCACAGCCACTCTTTGTTTCTTTATATTTGATGGCTTCAATAAAAGAACAGCTCAAAATTCTCTTTTACTTTTCTGTCATATTGATCTCTGATATTAAATCCCTCTTAATGTCTGTACAAAACATATTCATAAATTCTAGTCTGTTTGAGCCATTTTGTATAACTATTACTGTCAGTGATTTAGAATAGTGTACGCATGCTGCGACCTATTTGTGATGCTGCTGCTGTAGCATTCTGGTTAAATTACTATGTAGGCCAGAAATTTTATGTCTTTCGACAATGAGATAATCTGTAGTTGAAGTTGAATCATTCACACAGAGAGAGATGATTTTCTTTTGGAATTTGTTGAAGTGAAATTTGTTATGCTGGTGTCATCTTATTATGTTTTTGTTTACATAACATCATCATATATCCTTTGCTTTCCAAATTTTGGACCAATGATGGTAGTTATCTCCCAAGCGTCTTGATTAGTATTGATCCATAAGGAAATCCAATTAGAATTAAGTTGCTGCATGATACTATTCTGTGGCAGTGACCCATATTGATATTTGCTTTTACTTATTAAACTTCCATTCTGATTTTCAAGAGCATGACGCTTGCATTGTTTTCTTGCAGTGCTCTCATGACTGGATTTTATCTGTACAAAATTGCTACCGGTGGCAACCATATCCCAGCCAAGGCTGAGTGATTGCTTTTGGAAGTTTTGTAGTAGTAGAACAATAAATATGTATTGGGATCACAGAAATATGCCAATGCTCCACTTGGGAGACGTTAGATTATTGAACAAAGATGTATTGGCATGTATTATTCCTTCTGGTTTGTGTGAGATGAAAAATTCCTGTTCTTTGAAAACCTGAAAACCCTGTTTTCTCAAGATTGAACTGTGAAGATTGCTTTCATCTCCCATTTACACAAAACCAGCCTCATATAATGAATGATTGACAAGCACTGGATGTGCTTGAGCTGAAAGTATCTTGATAACAGCACTCAACTAGAGCAAACACATTAGACCTTCAATTGATTCTAGAATGAACTTAAATAAAGTTCAGACCTACCATTATAGTCACACTGCATCAAATGAAACACGAACTGGAACAAAATGGGACACTGTTGATTTTGTGGCTTCCAATGACTTACGGAATGAATTATGCCCCCTTGTTCAGACCTACATAGAATCAGAGTCGGGAGATGTAGCTTTAGATACTCTAAAATCTTTTATGTATGTAATGTTAATAGATTTTATAATGATTCTTTAAACAATCAGGTGCCAACTGCCTAGGTTTGGTTGACATATAGCTGTGATTGCTAACCCACTGATCATTGGTCCGATTATGACTTCAAAATATCGTAATATGGGCATACAATTTTTTATGATATCAGTCATTTCAAAGTTGGTACACGATCGGTTTCTTCATTTAATATATTGATAGAGGGGAAGAGTCATAGCATTTTTAATACAAAATAAATAACAATTAACATGCTGCAATGCTTATTCCTTGGTGGCGAGGATTCGGGTCCGTGGATCGTATTTGTGTCGCATCAAGTTGTGACATGATAAAAATTAATCTAACCTTATCACAACTTGTTTATTATTTATATCAAAGAGACCTAACACGAACATGACCCGATTATTACATGAGTGACATGATATGAAACATGAATACGAGTAATAAACGGATCATTTTTATGTTAAACACAAATATGACACATTTAAAATTTTACATGTTTATGACACGCTTTATTGACACGATTATGATACGTTTAAGAGTAATGTTACTCATACAAACTTACATATACAAACTGATGTGGCATCCCTATATGAACGCCACATCACTCATGTTAATTAATGTCATTCATTATTAATATATATTTATCAAATCACTGTATTTATTTATCAAATCACATCATGCCACGTCAGTTTGTATAAATGAGTTTGTATAAGTAGTTTGTAAGAGTAGTATTACTCTACGTTCAAATGATTAACACGATTATAAAATAATTATGCATTATAATTTCTAATCTATTTTAGCATTTTTAAATTGAAAAAATAATAATAAGAAAATACTCAAAATTCATCTACAACACAAAAAAAGTATACAAAAAATCAAGTTCCATACAAACTTCAAATACAATTTAACTTTAGGGAAAGAAAAAACCCATTGCACCTCTTTAACTCTTAAGCAATCCAAAAAATATATGTAAAAAAATTAATGTTAGCTCAAGATCATATAAAAATTAATAATAATATTAATATTAACAAAAAATAAATCCTTGAATTTAAATATCTAATAAACATCTAATACATTATATATCCAGATTGAATAATTATTCTTCACATAGGAGAGCACATGCCGGAAATTAGCAATTACCTTGATTAAATTGCAAAAGATTTAAACTTATTTTATACAGATAATTCAAGTGCAAAGATTAAATTGTCTTAGTTTGGTAATTTATATTTTAATTTAATTTGTATTTGTAATTGTATCACTTTAGAAATAATTGTGTCAACTCGTATCAGTCGTGTTATCATATTTTATTTATGTTAATCGTGTCATAAATGAGTTCGTGTCATAAATGGATTCATATCATGAATGAGTTCGTGTCATTTGTGGGTGCAATCCCTCAATCTGAATACAACACGATTATTAAATGAGTTAAAAATTTAAATCGAACACGACCCAAACGGTCGTGTAAAAAATTCCCACTCCTATTATTACTATTTCTCAAATAGGTTAAAGGCATATTTTCAGTCTAAAATAGAGAGATTCCATGCCAAATAACACCAAACAAGATTGATTGATTCCAGGTCTGAAATGAAAATGACCGTATATAGTTTCCTATCATCTCTATAGACCATCTAATAAGCTTCTTTACCTGATCTATCTCTTAATCAACATGGGTATGTTGTTGACCTTTTTCTTTCTGCTCCTTACAATTTGGTTACTACTAGCCAGGAGAAGATCATCGAAAAGGCTCCCCCCAGGTTCACTTGGAATACCCGTAATCGGCCAAAGCTTTGGCCTTCGTGCTATGCGAGCCAACACTGCAGAACAGTGGCTTCAACAATGAGTAAGGAAGTATGGTCCCATATCAAAGTTAAGCCTATTTGGCAAACCAACGGTTTTCATTTATGGACAGGCTGCAAACAAGTTTGTTTTCACCATTGACAGCAGCATAATGGCTAACCAGACAGTAAAGTCAACAAGTATGATGTTGGGTGATCGGTGTATGTTGGAACTAAGCGGCCAAGATCACAAGCGTGTTAGGGATGCCCATGTCTCGTTCCTCAAACCGGAATCGTTGAAAAAGTATGTGGGCAAGATCGATGGAGAAGTCAGGAAGCAAATTGAGTTGCATTGGAATGGGAAGGAAAAGGTCACGGTATGTTGAAGACTTAATACTACCAAGATTTTGTTTTCTTTTTCAACATTTATAATATTATGTGTCATGAAACTTAGAAATATTCCGAAATTCCTATATAGCTAAACGCTCATATGAACTAGAATTATGTTGCTAATGCTAATAGGTGTTGCCTCTTACGAAGACACTCACATTCAACATAATCTACTCTCTTCTTTTTGGAAATGAGCTGGAAGCACAAAGAGATCATCAATTTCTTGATGGCTTTAAGCAAATGATACAAGGAGTATGGCCAGTTCCACTTAACTTGCCTTCCACATGCTACAATGGCAGCCTCCGAGCAAGTGCAAGGTCAAAAACTTGGTGAAGGATCTCATACGCAAGGAGAAGACGAAACTTGAGCAAAAGAGTGCTTCTCCTCATGACGACCTTATCACTTGCTTGCTCAGCATCCGGGATGAAAACAGTGAACAAGTAATTACTGAGAAGGAGATTGTGCATAACGTGATGCTTGTTATGGTTGCGGGATACGAAACTTCATCTATTTTAATCACATTCTTGATACGCCTTTTAGCTAGTGATCCCACTGTTTATGCAGCAGTTCTTCAAAGTATATTCTAAACTCCCTGCAGGTTGTCTCTGGCTTTCATCTTTACTTTCTGTATTCAAGAGTCGATATCACCTTAATGAATAAAGGCTCCATGCATGGTTTCTATCTCCTCTTTGAAGCTGGAATTTGGTCTTTTTCTGCTCATTTTGAGAATCCAGAGAAATTGTATGGTTTGTAGTATTGGGCCATGTGAATACGAAGGAATAGTTCAGAATCTGGAATATTCAGCTTAATCAGCACAAACATAACGGAAGACAATCGCTTAATTAATCAAAGAAGATCATTCACTGTTGGGTGTGCAACCAAAGTCCCACATTGGCTAGACATGGGGAAGATCATGGACATATAAGTGTGGACAAGTATTCTATTGGTATGAGGCCTTTTGGGTAGAATCCAAAAGCAAATCCATGAGGGCTTGGGCCCAAAGTGGACAATATCATACCAATGTGGAGTTTTGTGCTGTCCATGGTAGCCCAACAAGTGGTATCAGAGCCCAGGCCCAGACTTAGCCAGGAGAATACGTGATGAAAATTCTCAGACCCAAACAAAAGGTGGCGGGCCCTCAGATCCGTGGTTGAGCTCTATTTGGCCACGATAGAGCAAGCTCTCGAGGCCTACATCGAGAAGCAAGACGGATGGATGATCGTTTCAGAGGAGGCTCGGTAAAAAAAAAAAAAAAAACATACAGAATAAGTATGGTCCTTTGTTTGAGGGGGGGATTGTTCCATTGGTATGAGGCCTTTTGGGTAGAATCCAAAAGCAAATCCATGAGGGCTTGGGCCCAAAGTGGACAATATCATACCAATGTGGAGTTTTGTGCTGTCCATGGTAACCCTACATTCATCTTGCAAAATAGCAACTGAGATGCTGAAATGCTTGTTTAATTGTCTATGCAAAACAGGAAAAGGTGAAAAAAGGCAAGCCAGCAGACGAGTTTCTAAAATGGGAAGATCTTGCCAAGATGGAATGCACATGGAGAGTAGCAATGGAAACTCTAAGAATAACTCCTCCAATATTTGGTAGCTTCAGGAAGGCTTTGAGGGATATTGAATACGGTGGATACATTACTACTGAAGGGTGGCAAGTAGGTGATGAAAACTAAAATTTGTTCTCTAAGGAATCTGTCAGTTCTTTACTAACTTAATCTTCATATAATTTTTGACTGATCCTATACTTATTCATATATAGATATTCTGGGCTATCAACGTGACTCACATGGACGATACCATATTCCCAGAACCATCAAAGTTTGATCCAAGCAGATTCGAGAATCAAGCATCAATTCCTCCCTACTGCTATATTCCATTCGGCGGAGGCCCTCGTATATGTCCAGGGTATGGATTTGCGAGGATCGAAAACCTTTTAGCAATTCATTGTCTGATCACTCAATTTTCTTGGAAGTTACCATGTCCAGACAACTCTTTCAGAAGGGATCCATTGCATACCCTAAATGACATATCACTTTACATATGATCTTTGTAAATGTTGTAAATTAGTAGTATTGAATCTAGAACTATCAAAATTTTAGATCGTATTTACACCATTGAGCTTCTCGATGGTCAATTTTTATCATGGAAAGCATGTATAAAGCCTAACCAGGCAAACTATGACGCGTAGAATTCATAGCATTTGTGTAAAACTCAGCAACCTAGTTGTTATTCAAAACGACAACGTGATATTGCACTTAATTCCAATCCAAGATGCTATAACAGACCAAAAATGTTTCTTGAAATTTCCAAGCTAATTCGACAAATGATGTAACATCCAAGATCCACCCAAAGTGTTAAAGATGGATTTTATCTGAAGTTCTACATTGTCAAGTCAAAAAGATCTTGAGAAATTTAAATATCTCATAAACTCCTTAAATTATTAAAGACCTTTTAAATTATAAAGTTCAAGAACACAACCGTGATGATTTAATTTCCCTTTCATTTCCCGTGCCAAAATATTTGATTTAAGTTCCTTTTTCAAGCCTAAGCTTATGTTACCTTATTAAATTCTTGGACCTTGTTGTGAATTGTCTCACTTGTTTGATATTTCATTAGTTTTGGCCCACTTGGGCTGGAAAGGCCCAGTTAATCTTAGTGTTTTTTGTTTTTTTTTGTTTTTTATCATATTGACAGCAAGTAACAATTTTACCCACGCAACAAAAAGGTCCGCCTTGAGCAATTGAGATTCTAAATTAAACTCATTTCTCACCTATCCTTTTTGACTGCTCTATACTATACCTGGTGGTTATAACTTTCTTAAACAAAGATGTAATTGCATTTATTATTTCTACTGGTTTGTATGACACAAAAGATTGTAGCTTTTGAAATGAAAAACACCCCGGTTTCTCAATTTTGAATAGTGAAGCTTTCCTTCATCGCTCAAGGGCACAAATCCAACCTCATAAAAATGACTAATAATCACTTCGATGTCAACAACGAAGAGGCTGAACAACAGCCCATGACTAGTGCAAACTAGGGATGGCAAAAAAATCCGGCCGAGACCGGGGTCAGGGAATTACCCGAAAACCGAGGTAATTAGCCGGGGTCGGGGTGCAATTTTTCTACCCGACCAGGGTCGGGGCCGGGGACCCGGAATTGAACCCGGGGTGCGTAATTAAATTATAAAATTATATCAATTTAATCCATCAAATTTGTATTCTTAAATATAACCCCTTAAACGACATCCTCTATTATCTACAATTCACTTGCCATTTGTTTTAACCTGCAAATACAAGGCCATTATAGTTAAATATGATGCAAAAAGTCAAAAAAACAAAGCTAAACAAGCAACCTGTCAAAACGCTCGACAAAACTCGACGAGCTCGATAGCGCTCGACACGACTCGACATGTAAGTGTCGAGTGTCGGATTCATCATCCGACACTCGATGTCTTCGAAAATAGACTGATATTGAGTGTCGATTGTGAATCTGACATAACTCGACATGTAAGTGTCGAGTGTCGGATGATGTGTCATCACTCAACATGTAAGTGTCGAGTGTCGGATTCATCATCCGACACTCGATGTCTTCGAAAATAGACTGATATCGAGTGTCGGTTGTGAATGACTCGACATGTAAGTGTTGAGTGTCGGGTGATGCATCATCACTCGACATTTACATGTTGAGTGTCAGATTCATCATCCGACACTCGATGTCTTCGAGAATAGACTGATATCGAGTATCGATTGTGAATCTGACACGAGTCGACATGTAAGTGTTGACTGTCAGATGATCGTGTCGAGCTCTATCAAGCGCGTTGAGTGTTGTCCAGCGTTTTGGCAGGTTGCTTATTTTGGCTTTATTTTTTTGCCTTTTTGCATCATATTTAACTATAACGACTGTTTTGAGTTGGTGGAAGACAAATAGTGCTAAGTTTCCTATCTTATCGACATGTAAGCATCGAGTGTCGGATACACAACCCGGGTTTTAATCCTGGGTTATTGGAAAACCTCGACCCGGCCCCGGAAAAAAAATTTCGGGGAATTTCCCGGGACCGGGTTTTCCCCAGCTCCGTCCTCGACCCCGACCCCGACCCTGGATTTTGCCATTCCTAGTGCAAACATATTAGACCTTCAATATAGGGATGACAATTTGACTTGTTGGATCCGGGGTCCTGATGTGACCCATACAAACGTGATGGGATCCCGCACATTGACGGTTAGGGATGGATCTAGAGTGGAAGGTATGTTGACTTGCTTGAGCAGATTTAGGTCCAAGCCCTGTTTGCCCCACCCTGCCCCGTATAGTCCTGGAATATGCTTGAACCTAAAAACTTATAAAATTTTTAAGAACAGTTTGTATCCTAAAAATTTCAAGAAATGTTTGAGTTTTTTTCTTACTGTAAAATTTGTCTACCTTAAAATAGACATCTCAAAGGTTATCTAAAATTTTGTTTCACTTTAAAATTCATAGTATTTGACTTTTGGTGAATTTTTTATTTTCTGTCCAAACTTGAAAATTTCTACGATTTTTTGGACACACCAAGGTTTATATGAAAACTGTTATAACTGATAAAGTATCTTGCAAAAGGACTCGTCTATCTTGTTATAAACTCAAAAATCTTTTTAACAGAGGTTGTTTTGCTCAAATTGAAGGCCTGTACAATCATGAATTTTCAAAGTTTGAGTAGCAAACCTGGAATTTCTTGTTTTCAGAATAGAGCATGGAAAGAGAATAGATTTTGATTGACTTATAATTCATAAAAAGTTGGCATGTATAATATTGTATATGTCTCCTTTCAATATGAAACATTTCACGATTTCTGGAGCTTTGTAGAAATTGTTATGATTTTTTAGAACTTACTATTTAAAATGAAAGTCTACTAGATAGAATTTGAGAGTTGACAAAACTAAGTTGTTTCAAGGGTTTCATGATCTCATTTTGATATGATATTTTTAATGAGGTATCCTATATGTGACTAAATGAATTCTGTAAATTTTTTAAAATTTGGAACAAACATCAGTTGTCTGAAAATCATCCAATTAAGTGTATATAGTGTTGGGACAATAATTTAGTCGGCCTTAACTAATGTGCTTGATGATTCTTAAGGGAGATTTTTTATGATTTTAGGTTGACATAAGAAAATTTCAATGAAATACAACTAGGTAAGTGAGCTAGAATTTTGTTTCACACTATTTAATTCCATTTATATCAATGAACCGTAATATAAAATTAAAGAAGCAATTATACAATATTTAAATATCAATGAAACATTTCTCTATTGGCTTGTATATTTAAATATTCTCAAGATCAATATTTAATTTTATTTAATTGGATTTAACTATAGTGGAGTTACTTTCTAGTTTTTTTCCCTTAATTTTATTTTAATTTTGCATATATTTTGATGCTTTTTTAGGTAAACAATGTTTATTTTACAACAATAAATGGGGATGTCAAACACCTTAAATCCAAGTGGTGGCATTACTTATTGTTTATTTACAATACCAAGTTGGTATTGGAAAAATTTTATTGTTGTGAGCATGTTTACTTGGAGTGTTTGTTATGGTTGTAGGTGTGTATAGGGTTGGGCATTTGCCCCGGACCCACTGCGGACCCGGCCGGACCCGGTCCAACGGGGCGTGTCTTGACCCGCCCCGAATCATTCATAGGGGCGGGTCTGGGGCAGAAAATTTCTGCCCCGGCCGGGACGGGTCCGGGGCCGGGTCTAGCCATTTGGACCCGTAGACCCGCAAGATTAGGGGTATATTTATAAAATTTTTAAAGTTTAGGACTGTTATGCAATTTTTTAGGTTATATTTGTTAAACTTTTCATATATATAAATTCTTAATAATTTTACAAATAATGCAAATACTTTAATAAAAATGACATTTTAATTAATATTTAATATCTTTTAGTATATTAACATCAATTTCTTCATATTATAATGAAAAAATAAAATATTTGTATTTTATAATAATTGAATTTGTATAATATATACAATCTTGATATAGATTATTAAGTACTAATTAAATTATTACAATATTAACAAGATTATTTTTAAAATATATATCTATAATATAATCAGTATATTATTTTTTAAATATGTAAATAGAAATATGATAAAAAAATCTTAAAACCTTAAATATATGATTTATTGTAATTTAAATTAATTAATTAAATTATTAATGTTTCATAAATATATAATGTTAATTATTTGGTATATGCCAATAATATTATTGCGATTATTAGATTGAAATTAAATCAACATGTTACTAAAAATTTATTTAATTGTATTATCAACTATTTAAAAAATTGTCAATTAAATAATTTATAAGCAATAATACACTTTTAACATTATTTCTAATAAAGTATGTAACATTATTACTAATATAATTAAATGACAATTAATGATAATTAAATATTTATATTTTATAATAATTAAATTTTATAATATATACAATCTTGATATAGATTACTAAGTACTAATTAAATTATTGCAATATTAACATGATTATTTTAAAAATATATATCTTTAATATAATCAATATATTATTTCCCAAATATGTAAATAAAAATAGGATAAAAATAATTTTATAATCTTAAATATATGATTTATCGTAAATTCTTAAATAAATTAATTACTTTAATTATTAATGCTTCATAAATACATATAATGTTAATTAATTAGTATATACAAATCATATTATTACTATTATTAGATTGAAATTAAATTAACATACTATTGAAAAAGTGTTAATTAACTAGTTTACAAGAATAATACATTTTTAACATTATTTCTAATAAAGCATGTAACATTATTACTAATAAAATCAAATGGTAAGTAAATATTTATATTTTATAGTAATTAAATTTGTGTAACATATACAATCTTGATATAGATTACTAAGTACTATTTAAATTATTGTAATATTAAAAATATTATTTTAAAAATGTATATGTTTAATATAATCAATATATTATTTTCTAAATATGTAAATAGAAATATGATAAAAATAATCTTATAACTTTAAATATATGATTTATCGTAATTTAAATTAGTTAATTAAATTATTAGTATTTCATAAATATTTATAATATTAATTATTTGGTATATACCAATCATATTATTACTATTATTAAATTGAAATTAAATGAACATGTCATTAAAAAATTATTTAATTGTATTATCAACTATTTAAAAATTATCAATTAACTAGTTTACAAGCAATAATAAACTTTTAACATTATTTCTAATGGAATATGTAACATTATTACTAATAAAATCAAATGATAATATACAACTATTTTGATTTTAGTTTGAAGATTTATTATTTTTATGATTGTTGAAAAATGATCATAGTTATAAATGGTATGATTAGAAATTGATAAGGGTGTTATTTGCAAAGAATAAATATTACAAGGGATGAAGTTGAAAAATATAAAAATTATAGGGGTGTGATTGTAAAAATATAAACAGTGGCGGGGCTGGGCGGGGCGGGTCTGGATCTACTAAAATTTTTTTTGCCCCGCCCCGCCCCGCCCCGCAAAGGGGCAAAGGGGCGGGGCGGGGCAAAAAAAAGGGTCAACGGGGCGGGGCTGGATACCGGCCGCCCCGTACCCGCCCCGCCCCGGTTCCAACCCTAGGTGTGTACTTATTGATTTTGTTCGTTGGTATTGTTTGTTGACTTGTTGTATTGGAATAATATGCATGATTTTTAGTTTGAATAGATATATTGTTTTTATGGTTATTAAAAAGTGGTTATAGTTATATGTGATATGTTTATGTATGTTTTAATTTTTGATTAAACATGAGATAAAAAAAGTTGTAAATAAGAGGGCGAGGTTGGGCAAAAAATAATTCAACGGATCTGAGTTGGATGCCAGCTACCCCGAACCCGCCTCCATCCATTACCATCCTTACTTCAATATATTAGAAGATTAACTTTGTTAGGAGCTACATTTCTATACTCATTGCATTGGACAAACATAAATGGACAAAATGGAACAATGTTGATTTAGTGGTTTCCAATGTCTTATGAATTAATGAATTTTGCCCTCTTGTTTAGACTTCTGAACTAAAGTTAGATTCCTTATGTTGTCTCACAATTTTGGGACAAGTACAAAATAGTAATTATTGAGATTCAATCAAGGGCACTTTAGGAGTAATGGACAACAAATTCAATATGCATTAGTGAAACAAACAAAACTAACAAAGTACCCCATATGAGCAAACTACAACTCGCCATAGTGTTTCAAGTATACTCAATTAGTAACAAGTGTTTAATACAGCTAAAATAATTCCTATATCATCATAACCCGCTAAATGAGAAGAAGTAACTTAGCTCTTCTAGACCATGAACATTGATTTAGCTCAACTTCATTGTGATCCAACTTCAACTGTTGCATAAACACCATCTCAGCTGGATTCCTCAAAACTCACTTCCTCCCTATTCTGGATTCAATAGGGTGTTCTTGATCCTATAAAACAAGCAAGGTCAGAGGATGCTAGGGATTTTCTTGACGAAAACCTCCTATACTTAAGTTAGCTGAGCTCACTATGTATATACTAGAAAAGGTTTCCAAAATGTCTTACATGTAGAATGTTGCTAAATTAGCATTTGTATTAAGCTTCACAGGTGTAATTAATCCCCTCAATTTATTATTCCACGTGGTTTTATCATATTAATTCATTCTCATGTTCTGGATTTAACATGTGCTAAGGTAATGCACTTTTCATTGGACACATGTGAACTGACCTAGATTTCATGGGTCATGTTAAAAGCGTGAGCCAACAACTAGCTACACTTTTGAGCTTACCATGTCCTCGAAAAATTATTATGTGTAATGCTCGCTTGCATGAGCAATAAAGATAGGTTTTTTAGTTTGTTATGAGAAGTCGCTATTAATTTTACAAATTTCTGAGGAAAGGCAATGGTCGTAAATACCTATTGCACCCCCACATGTTTCATGTTAATAAATTCCTGACTTGCAACTACCCAGATTCATAATAAAATAGAGCTTTGATTGTCAAACTCATTGATCATTACTTCAGTTATGATTTTAAAATATCATACATAAAATATCATCCAGATTCACCTACTTAAAGTGGGGCTAAACAATAACAATGAGTATTATCAAGAACTTCTATTAGGTAGATAACCAATTTGTACGATCAAATCTATACAACAGGTTACGATGCAAAGCCATTGGATAATTGAGCTAGGGATGGCAAAATGACCCGTCGGGTCCAAGGCCTTGGTGTGACCCGTGTTTTAGGGGCGTGTCTTGACCTGTTTATTTTGAATTTAGGGGTGGGTTTGGGTCTCTAAATGTGTTGACTGTTCGAGGCGAGTCTGGGCCCGGGTCCACCCTCCAGCCCCGTTTGACCCGCCCCACCCCGCACAGTATTAGGATATAAAAGAAAACAAATAAAGTATTTGAACTTACAAGTAATTTTTAGGGGTGATTATGATAATTTATAATATTTTATAATATCATGTAATTTACTAGGCTATAAAAACAAAATTACATCTCCTAAGCCATATGATTCCCGATTCCCATCTCTAAATCTCTTACTACTTCCCGTTGAAATCCATAAAAATCGAAGCACCTCCGTAGCTCTCTCTAAGAATCAACAAACAATACTTGGTTATCGACACAAGAATCAATTACTAAAAAACCATCATTCCATTGAAAATGTAAAATTTCTAAGTAAACAATAATTCAACAAACAATACCAAGTCACCAACAAACAAAATCAACAAGTACATGGCGACAACAGTAATAAACACATCAAGGTAAACAACTCACGACAATAAAAACATACCAATCTAGGGATGTCAAAATTACCCGTACTATACAAGGCCGTTATAGTTAAACATGATGTAAAAAGACAAAAAAATAAAGCTAAAACAAGCAACCTGCCAAAACGCCCGACAAAACTCGACTCGCTCGATAGAGTTCGACACGACTCGACACTTACATGTCGAGTTGTCGAGATTCACAACCAACACTCGACGAAGACATTACATGTCGAGTCGTGTCGAGATTCACAACTAACATTCGATATCAGTCTATTTTTCAAGACATTGAGTGTCGGATGCATCATCCGACACTCGACAGTTACATGTCGAGTCGTGTCGAGCTCTATCGAGCGCATCGAGTTTTGTCGAGCGTTTTGGCAGGTTGCTTGTTTTAGCTTTTTTTTTTTCCTTTTTGCATCATATTTAACTATAACGGCCTTGTATTTGCAAGTTGAAGCAAATGGCAAGTGAATTGACATTCCTACTTGTGCGTGTATGTATGATTTTAGTTTGAAGATATATTGTCTTCAAACTTGTTAAAAAATGGGCTTAATTGTATATTTGTCAATAGATTGGGGTGGTTATGGAGTTTTACAAGGGTGGGGTGGGGCGGGGCGGGCCTGGATCCGCTCATTTATATTTTGCCCCGTCCCGCCCCGCCCCTTTAAGGGGCAATGGGGCAGGGCGGGGCAAAATATAAATGAGCGGGACGGGGTAGGGTACTAGCTGCCCCGGACCTGCCCTGCCCCGTCCCGCCCCATTGCCAACCCTAAATTGAGTCCTACTTCATTTATTAAAAAAATATTCTAATTTATTTTTTATACACTTTTTGTGATGCCCATTCGACGTAAATAAAAAAAGCCCAAGCCTAAATTTAAATCTCAACAAGCCCAGCCTAGCCCAATATGTTTTTCCTTCACTTTGTTAACAAAAAAATAAAAATAGAGGGGAATGGGGAAGAGAAGAAAAAGGGAAATAGAGAGGGGAGAGTTTCCAGTTTCCCCGAGTTGATCAACAATAGCCGCCTTTGATACACATTTTTGACCAGTTTTCAGTTAGTCTTCGGCCGCACGATCTGACATTTCGATGCTCGTTATATCCTCTGTCCATCCATATGCATCTTATCATTGGATTTTGTACAGTTTTTGCATATCAAAGCTCGGAATCCAACGACTTCCTATGCATTTTTTGGTCAAAATCTGGTGAGTACCGGTCAATCTATACATCAATTTGAAGCTTGCTTCATACTATTTCTTGCCATATCCTTTTTGTTGGATATTGATGCATGAAATTGCAAATCAGAGAAAAATTAGTTTCAATCACTATTCATTTCTCCGGCGATGATTTTTGGTTAGGGGTGTTCGTCAGTTTGGATCCAATAGATTTAGTTAATAACTAATCCAATCCAATTTTGAACGGTTTAGATATTTTTCAAATCCAATCCAATCCAGTCAACGGTCGAAATCCAATCTGATTCGATATTATAAAATATATCATTCGATCCGATCTATAAAATAAAAATCTATTTAACCTTAAAAAACTTTTAAAAGAAATCCAATGATCCAATAAAAACATAATTCAATATGATATGATATAAATATAATAATAATATACTTATGTAAATTTGAGTAGTAGCTCATAATATAAGACATAAAATTTCATTTTTAAATTAATTAAAGTGCCTAAAAAAATAACAATAAACATTTAAATAATTTCAATACACATATTACAATTTTAGATAAATTTATAGGACCCCAACGAGCCACGCATAATATAGAACAATTTATTTCTTGCATTAACATCAACACAACACCCATGCATATTATAGAAATCGTGTTTTTTTTTTTTGTTACTTGATTTAGGGTTAAGCATATTTTATTATATTAAAATTATAATGGGCTGGTCACTTTTATTTTTTATATTATTACATATTTACTCTTATTACTTTTTATTGGATTGGATCAGTTTGTGGCAGATTTTCATAATAGTAGGATCCATCATCCAATCCAATTAATTCGGCTTTTTAAAATCATAATCTAGTCCAATCCATCAATTAATCAAATCCAATCAAAATTGGATTGAATCGGTTAGTTTGGATGGATTGGTTTGGATTTTGAACACCCTATTTTTGACAACATTTTCGATAACAGCTTCGAGTCATCAAATAATTGTTAGAATGTTTTTTAGCCAAAAGGAGCTTAAATTCAATGAGCGGATTATATTTCAAAATTTTCATATTACACTAAAGTGTATTTAATTCATTATTTTTCATATGATTTAAGTTATTGGTTTAATTAATTGAGTTACAAATAGTTCTCCTTTACATATTAATTGTTGTTAGAATAAATGATGAGTGATTAGGCTATTTTGAAAATAAGGGTGTGTAAGGTACTAAATTTTAATAAAAAGATGTTTATGAGTGGTTCTAATAAACTAGTATTTAAACTAGTGTTTAAGTATATAGTAAATGTTGTTTTGTTATGTTTGAGTATAAAAGGAAAAAGAATTTAAAGTGAAATTTATAGAATGAATGCATGTAATGTTAACGGAAGTATAAAGTTGTTGATGGTTAGAAAATAAACATTTATAATTATATGAATTTATATAATAAATTAAAGTATTTAGTTATTTCCTTTTGAACAATTATAGATATGAAAAAGTGTGTTTTTGTTTTAAGAAATATGGGAATGGTGGTTGGTGTTATGCTAAAAAATAATAACAAATTATTTTGGAGAAAAGCTTTGGAAATTAGAATTTTCTTTCTATAGGGGTGACATTGCAAAATTCTGAAACTGTCCAGTTGTAGGGGGTGAACCATAAATTCTGAAAATCATTCCAGAATTTACAGGGACCTGAACACGAAATTATGGAATTATTGGATATTCAAAGACTTTTTATTAAAATCATAATTTTTAAGATTTTGAAAGTATTCGAAATTTTGAATATTGAAGTGGTTTAAATATAAGGTAAATAATTTATGTTGATGGGTTTTATGGTTGAATAGTGATTAAGTTTCAATATTGAAGTGTTAAGAGAAATGTTAAAAGCTTTAAATGCTACATGTTTGTATTATGAGTATTTAGGATTGTAATATTGTATAACTAGAAAGAAAATCTTTATAAAGTATTGTATTAGTGAATAAAATTGTTAATGTCTTTTGAAGTTTATTTGAATGAAAAGGAGGGTTATATAGAAAGTAAGAGATTTTGGGATTAAAAAATAAAAAGATAAAAAAGAAAGCTGTAGTTTATGGCGAGTTGAAAAGGAATATTATTTTTTTATGAATTATTAATGAGTTTTAAATTTAGATTTTATATTTAAATGTTTCTAGTGATTTCAAGAGGAATGTTTTCACCATATTAGAGAAATGGTGTTAATTATGAGATCTATAACAATTCTAGCATTTTGTTCAAAAGTTGCTTAAAGTATTTAAAAATGCTTTTTAGATGTTTATCATTGATTTTAACGATCCAAGTATTTTCAGCTTTAGATTTTATAAAATTTTCAGTTTTAATAAAGTTGCATGAAAAACAAAGTTTTTAGCATATGAAGCAATTTTGAGAATCAGTTTTAGCAAAGAAAAGAAGAAAATTCAATAATGTTATACTAAACTAGTAACCAGTATACTCAAACATTGATAAAGTTATATAGATAGAGGCCTTTAAGACTTATTAAGACACACATAAAGGTTTTGGGTCTTGTGATTTGGGCGCTTTAGCCTTTAAAGATAGCTTTGTGCATGTGTATGACTAGTTTAGCAAGCCTGTGTTTCATCAGGTATAGATAATTCTGCCTATTTGATGTTCGATCTCACTAGGTATGAGGACATATAAATAGCTTTGTCTGTATGATGTTAGATCTCATCAAGTATAAGGAGATACAGATAACTCTACCTGTGTGATGTAGATCTCATCAGGTAAGAGGAGATTTAGATAACTCTACCTGTGCGATGTTATATCTCACCAGGTATGATCAGACAGCTTCAGGGCTATTTGTTTAGGTATAATCCAAAAGTGTTTTAAATATATTTATATGAGTTAGCTTAAGAAAAGAAGCCTTATTTATAGAAGTTATTGAAAGAAGATTTTTAAGAAAATTATGTTTTATGTTTTAAATAAAACTTGAGCAATGATTTTAGCATAAATTTCATGAGCTTTATTTATGGGATTGAGAAAAAATGCATTCTTTTATTGTTTTTAAAAGTATAGAAACAAGCAGACGTATTTGAAGATTATAATCAAAAGTTTGTTTGTTTAAAATTCTATGAAATGATTGTTGATACTTTCAATGGGTATGATAGATTTTCTTAAGTACAATTATGCGATGAGATTTTCTAACAAGTAATACACTATATGATATATAGATTTTTAGTAAATAGCCCTTTTAATAAGCTAGGAAAGAAAATATGATGTATTCAAAATGAGAAGAATGTGTTCCAAAAAAGTTTTATATTGTTTGATGTTTAGTGTATATTCGTATATTTATTTTATAGAAAAGATTGATGTATAGGGATATGTATTATGTTGAGATACGAGATTAGGTAAGCATATGTACTGCTTATATAATTTTAGAATATTATGTTACCTTGGTAAAGAAGTTGAAGAATTTCTATAAACCATTTTCTTTATACTGATTTAAGATATTATTTAGTTGTTTACAAGAATGAAGCTTATAAAAAAAGTTTGAGAAGAAAGAGTATTTGAAATACTTTGAAAGAAAAGTATACAAATTTCTTTTGAAAGTGATTAAATTTTGTAATTTTGTTACGAGAAAGTGAGCTTTTAGAAAGAAAGCTTTATTCAAGAAATGAGTTTTATAAAAGAAAGGAATTAGTGTTTTATGTAATAAAAATATATCAACTCATTCCAGCTTACTTTTTTTCCTGTTCTTTTCCCATCAAGTACAACAGGTTTGGCGCTAAATCTGATGCTAAGGAAGTTCACACTATGTATAACTAGATTTCATACATTAAAAGCATTTCATTTTTATTTCTTTTTGTATAAATTTCTAAATTTCAAGCATGTTCAGTAGACATGAAAAAAGGGTCGGGTCGAGCACTAGTATGACTCGGTCTAATACAAAATCATACAGTAGAAGTATGACACGAACATGAATACTGTAATGACACAATACAGTATGGAATAAGGATTAGACTAGGCTAGGCACGGTACAGGATGGAATGAGGATTTGATTGGAGTAGGCTTAAAAGTTTGACACGATAGACTGGACGACACGAAGCTCGATTGGAATGGTTATGAATGAGTATGGTTACTTTTTTAATTCATTTAATAAAATAAGTCCATTTTGAATTAAAAGAAATAAATCATTGGATTTAAATGAATATATTAAGGGACAAAGTTGTTTTATTATAATGTTGTAGTAATTAAAAGTCAAGTGAAATTTATTTTCTTTCCTTACTTTCTATTTATCTCACATGCTTCTATATTCTTAGTGTATGTGGTCCTCCTTTCCTGTCTCATTCCTTCCTATAAATATCTATCTCTTTCTAATCTATCTCATAAAATGAATCAATTTTAAATTAAAAGAAATGATACAAAATGAGTGTTAAATGTAATGATGGAATTTTTACACCATATTTAAAGAATTATACTTTTAGTTCAAATTATTAATAAAGAATTCAATTTTTTTCTTAGGATTTGACTATTATGTTTATATTTGTTTAAATAAAATTTTAATATTCTTACTTTTAACAAAGCAAATGAAACAATTTTTAACTGAAGATAGTAATAAATAATAAAAATGTTTTAAAATTGTTGTTTATAAATTCTTAAAAAAAATTTAGGTTATTAAAAAATTTGATTTGATTTTAAATATAAGCTTATTTTTCTTAAAAGAGATGTTTAGGTCTCATAAATAAGGGATTAATTAGTCTCTTTAACATATACGTGTTTTTTTAATAAATATTTAAAAGTTGAAGAAAAAAATTTTATACTTTTCTTTGACCTATTCACGCCAAGTACGAAAGGGTACGGTCCTGGCCAATTCAAAATTTTATTAGTGCTAGGCATGGTACGGCATGAAATATTTCTCGTGTTGGGTCAAGTACGGTACAAATATGAACCCAAAATTTCTAGTTCGTATCGGTATGGTAGGGTACGGTACGGTATGTTTTACATGTCTAATGTTGAGCATGAGTTGTATTTATTGTTTTGGCTTGTTAGGGTTTTTGAGGACAAGAGTCCCAGAAGAAGTTGAGCTAATAAAAATATTTTTAGAAGCGTTAAAAATTTTGTGATTTGGTAGGGGGTGTAGTCCAAAATATATGAGAGGCTCGGCCAAATTTTCCTGAAAATAGCATATATAATTTTTTTTATTAGTACAATTTTAGACACGATTCGCTCATATAGTTAAGGACAGGTCTTGTCATTTTTACCTATTCATTGAATTTGTGCGGTATAAATTATTTGAGTTAAATTGTATATCTTAGTTGTATACCTAGCATTATTCATAACCTAGAGTATTATTTTCTGCTCCCTCAAGAAGAGGAGGATCCTATAAAATAAAGAGAAAGAACTTAAACATCTACTTTCAAAAATTTGGTATTAGCAATAAATCGAACCCACTAACTGATGATATAGACCGAAAAGGATACGAAGATAGGCTGATGGGCATCTATTTTTTAGAAGTTGGCACAAGATAATTTTCTGTTCAGTTGTTATCCAGGGAAAGAGTCATAGCATTGTCTTACAGAATAAACGATAATTAACTTGTTGGCAATGCGTTCGGCCTGTCCTTTTTCCATCGCTTAAAGGCATATTTTAGTCTAAAGAAGAGAGATTCCAACTCAATCAACGACAAACAAGATTGAAAAAGTCACGGGTCTGAAGTGACCATATTAATACATGCGTAGCTCCTATAGCCTCTATACACCATCTAATAAGCTTCTGTCCCTGATCAATCTCATAGCCTCTATGCACCATCTAATAAGCTTCTGTCCGTGATCAATCGCTTTCACCAACCATGGGTACCTTGTTGACCTTTCTCCTTCTTCTCCTTCCAATTTTGCTTCTACTAGCCAGAAGAAGATCATCAAAAAGGCTCCCTCCGGGTTCGCTAGGAATACCCGTAATAGGCCAAAGCCTTGGCCTTCTCAGAGCCATGAGAGCCAACAACGCCGAGCAGTGGCTTCAAGAAAGAATGAGGAAGTATGGTCCCATATCAAAGTTAAGCCTCTTTGGCAAGCCAACAGTGTTCATTTATGGACAGGCTGCAAACAAGTTTGTTTTCACCAGTGACAGCAGCACAATCGCTAACCAGCAAACAAAATCAATTCGAATGATTTTGGGTGATCGGACTTTGTTGGAACTAAGCGGCCAAGACCACAAGCGTGTTAGAGATGCCCTTGTTTCGTTCTTGAAACCAGATTCATTGAAGAAGTATGTGGGCAAGATTGAGGGAGAAGTCAGTATGCACCTTGAGTCGCACTGGCATGGGAAGGAGAAGGTCAAGGTATAATCCATGGCTTGATACTACATAATTTTGTTTCCATTTCAACATAATATTTCAGCTAATGTAAAGTTGAAATGGTCTTGAACTCTGCAAATGAAAATACACTTGCGTTTCTAACAGGTATTGCCCCTGATGAAGACGCTCACATTCAACATAATATGCACTCTTCTATTTGGAATTGAGCGGGGACCTCGAAGAGAGCAACTTATTGATTGTTTTGAGAAAATGATGGAAGGAATGTGGTCAATTCCAATTAACTTGCCTTTCACACGTTACAATCGCAGCCTTCGAGCAAGTGCAAGGGTCAAAAACTTGGTGAGGGATCTCATACGCGAGAAGAAGATGAAACTTGAGCAAAAAGGTGCTTCTCCTCATGATGACCTTATCACTTGCTTGCTTAGCATCCGCGATGAAAACAATGAACAAGCAATCACTGAGACGGAGATTGTGCATAACTGCATACTTGTTATGGTTGCTGGCCATGACACTTCCTCTGTTTTAATCACATTCTTGATACGTCTTTTAGCTAATGATCCCGCTGTTTATGCAGCATTACTTCAAGGTATTATTGACAAAACTCACTGGTTGTCTCTGCTTCCATCGTTTAAGTTCTACACTCAAAGCTGACGTCACTTTGTTGAATATAAACTTGGCAACCATAATAAGCTATGAATATAAGTTTTAAGCATCATTCTTAATCCCCCTAATCAATTGCTCCCTTCTGGTAATAGGGCATGGGAATTTGAAAATGATTTTGAATCTCTAGAATTCAACTTAATCATCATAGGCATAGCTAAAGAGAATTACTTTATTGATTAAAGGAGAGCAATTCTTGCACAATGGTGACTAAGCTTAGATGCTTATTTATTTGGCTTTGCAGAACAAGAAGTGGTAAAACAGGAAAAGAAAACAGGAGAATGTCTAACGTGGGAAGATCTTGCCAAGATGAAATACACATGGAGAGTAGCAATGGAAACACTAAGGATGTTTCCTCCAATCTTTGGGGGCTTCCGAAAGGCTTTGAGAGATGTTGAATACGGTGGATACCTTATCCCTGAAGGGTGGCAAGTAAGTGATGAAATTTGAATTTGTTTCTCGTGGCAATCTGTCCATGCTTTGTCCATATGTAACATTTGACTGATGCTATTGATTCATATGTAGATCTTCTGGGTCACAAACATGACTCACATGGACGATAGCATATTCCCGGAACCATCAAAGTTTGATCCAAGCAGATTCGAGAATCAAGCATCAACTCCTCCCTATTGTTATATTCCCTTCGGAGGGGGACCTCGTATATGTCCAGGTTATGAGTTTGCCAGGATCGAAACCCTTGTTGCAATTCATCATCTGATTACTCAATTTTCTTGGAAGTTACTATGCTCAGACAATTCTTTTAGTAGGGATCCAATGCCTGTCCCAACTAAAGGGCTGCCTATCCAGGTCGCTCCAAAAGAGCTAGTGTAACATTCTTGTCCAATGATTATGAAACTGCTCATGGTGGACCAGGGGCTTCGCGAAAGATTCCATAATATTGCAATTCTAGGTACATCAAAAATTATAACGTATTTACTCGGGCGAGGTTCAGGATGATCAATTGCTATCATGGAAATCATGTAAAAGGCTGACTGGGCAAATTATGGCATGAGGAATTCATAGCACTTATATAAACGTCTGCATTGCAATTGTTTTTCGAAACCACAACCTGCTATTGCACTTTGTTACACTCGATACATGCCCTAAGAGACCAAAAATGTTCTCAAAAATTGCATGCTAATCGATAAATGAAATTGCATAACAGAAATCGAATACTTGACGTAGTTTCTTGCTAGAGTATCCTAGCCTCGGCATTCTGTATGGATAACACTGAGCTTAACAAAGAAAATTCTAAATGCTATGATAACTGAAACAATTTAATTACAATTCATCTTCTACAATTTACATTCTACAACAACCTGATAGCTGAAGCGGTCTCCCCAATGTATAGCATATTCAACATTTCAACTGTCATCATCAACCATTTTTTTTCTTTTAGAACCTTTCCAACCCTTCTACAAATGATAGATGTATTTGATAGCAGCACAGACACCTGGAATCATATTAACCATAATTTAACCAATTCAAACAGTAGAGAACCAATTGGAGACTTTCAGCAGTTCTGCGGCCTGGAGTATTTTGGTGGCAGAGATGGACACCTTTCATTCATATGAGGATATGGGTCCAAGGCATTGTACCCAGGTAACTCCATGCGATACTTCCCAAGAATCTGACAATAAGGAAGCTTCACATCATCCCCCTCATTGCACCACTTTGGCAGGCGGCTTGAATTATTCTCAAAAAATCTGAGCATATAGGCATCTTTAATCTGCACTTTCAAACTTACATTAGTAGCATAAATCACAAACAAGATCATGTTTTCAATGATTTCTATGCTATCGTTTGCAATATTATTTTTTGTCAAATAATTTATAACACACATTGAAGAGAAAAATTTTGTGGGTTGGTCATCCATCCAGTTATCAGAGCTTTGTGCCCTATTGACCACCAACAATTTTTTTACTATTCTGACCCTCATCTACTAGACAATATTTTGACAACAATTCATAAATAACTGAGAAAAGATAGTTAGATGGCTTAACACCACTAGCTCGGGCAGCGTAAGGTGGAGTGGGGTACATCCATCCTGATATCCTAGGTCGATTATTATAGAGCAAATAGATAAAAGTAATAATAATATTATCTGAACGCAAAAATTAGCTTCAAAATGCATCTTAGAAATAGATGAAATTAATCTTAAGTAGACTAACCGTAAACTCGGTGACTTGAATAGAGCTAGCAATGGGATCAAACAATCCAGCCTCCTTATACATTTCAAGAACGAAAGCAATACATGAAGTTGACTTCCCATCACTGTAAACCCAATCATCCTGTTCAGGAATTGTCAGTAGTTCATCAAAGGATAATCCACGCTTTTCAGTTTCTACTAATATATCAGGAAGATCAAGGTCCTGCATAAAACACCAAGAGTTCATCAAATATTCAAATAATGATCACACTTACACAATGTATTCCAACAATGATTTTGCTCAGTACAACTTACAACCAAAAGACACTTTAAAGATTGTTCCAACATTTTTCTTCACAAAGCCTGATTGTTATATATAGAAGCTTGGTAATTAAGATTAAGCCTACCATCCATGACTGACTCATATGAAACCCTTGGTGTCACCCATAGACTGCCAAGTGACAGCAGTTCATTAAATTTTCGTTAGGTCAGATGATGAATGCCCTACTAGAAAATTTTAAATAAACCTTGAATGACAGATAAAGATGTTTCATATGTTATTAACATGATTTGATAATTTAACATGAGTAGCATAACCTGGGTAATGGGAAACAAATTTTTATTATACCTTAGTTCCAAGTCTCTTATTCAGGGCTTCATTCCACATGTTTGCTGCATAAGCAGGCTGTATGTGGTTCCACACTGTCATAACAGAAGCAACCTGTTGGATCACAACGTTAGCAGTCAACCTATCAACCAAGAAACTACTTTGATTGCATAGAAGTCAACACACACAAAAGAGACATAGGGCACCACAAAACTATATGCACTATCAAACTGGTCCACACAGGAAAGATTTATTACCAGATGAGCATCCAAGGGTGGTGGATAGTTGCCATCGATAGTGTCTATCCAGCTAAATATCATGTTATGATAACCATAAGGTTTTCCTGTCATGCTTAATGCATACTCCCATGCAGCAGTCTCGTTAAACCTTGCTCGAATATCAGGATGCAAAGGAAGCAGTGCAATATGGGGATTTGAATCATCCTTGTTCAACTCAAATTCCCACCATTCATCCCAGGGCAACACAGCAATTATATCTTCACCCTGAGAAAAGAAAGTAAAGCACAACTTCTGTATTAATTTCAATCATGATTAGGAATATGTGTAAAAATAGCCCTAGCACTTGAATGTAATCTCAAGATAACAGTTAGACTAGGTCTTTTGTTGAATAGCCATTTATACTTCTTTAATTTGATAACTGTAGTGTCAGTCCCCAGGACCCCGGAGAGTGCTCCCTTCAAAAGGATCATGTAAACCTCAAGCCATATCCTGTGGGTGTGCCCCAAGGAATTAGTGGCAATGGAAGCAAACTTTAGACCTAATGCATCTTAGGCACCAAAGCCAAGTGACCACTAAGCCAACCCCTTGGGTTAGCTATTAAGTCATACTTAACCCCTAGCAAATTCTTTCCAACAGTGAAATAATTATACATGTTGAGGAAAGACGAAGAAATAGATTTGTTGTCTCATAGAAACTAAAAGAAGCAATTTGAGCGTCCTATTGTGTTGATGCTATTACAATGGAAAAGTACAAGATTTCAGTGGCAAACTTGAATAATAGAAGATGGAAGGAAGAAAAAGAAAAAGAAAAAGAAAAGTTTGTAAACCCGGCCATAGAATATCCCTAAGGAATACCACAGGAGGAACTAAATAGCTGTGGCAACAGTGATCCACTAAAGTTTACCAAAGTAAAACAATTTAACAGAACATGAGAGATCATTTGATAAAGAAAAGATGATTGAATGAAAATTATAACATTTCAAGCTCATCATTACTGTATAACATCAGCATAGTTAAGCAAGTCATATAGTTATACCTGATCATTTTCATGTCCTGATTCACCAACCCACAGCTTCCCTTCAGAATCCCTTAAGCAAACAGCAGAATGACCAGCATAAGCTCCACTCACCCATTTCTCCAAAGTCTCAAAACCTCCCCATCTTCCACGGATCTTTGATATTGCAAGGAAATCTCCAGACTTAATGTCTTCAACACTAATGTTTGTAACCCAAGGGTGAGGGCGTTGTTCGAAAGTAGCTCCCATGTGCTTCTTTAGAAACCCAATATTGGAGCTCTCACCCCATCCGGTATTTGTAAATAGAGGAAAAACATCCCACAGTGCTTCAAGGGTTCCTAGCATGCCCGCTTGCATAAGGAAAATTGAAACTCCCTTGTTTTTCACCTGATTATGAAAGCAAAGCACATCTAACAAAAAATAAATATGTGCTCCAAAACCATCTAAAACTTGGAATAAGTCCTAACGAAAGGAAAGTTGAGACTTACGTATTCATACTCAGCCTTCCCTTCCCACTCTTTGAATTCAAACGTATGGTCCCGGGATAAAAAGTAGTAATCCCATGTAACACGGTATGGAGTTGCAAATACATAAAGATCCATGCATGTCCAACTATGGGCATTGCTAACCTGAATAAGTACATAGATACTCTGTTAATTACTAAATATTTGTCAACTATAACAGCAATTCTTTCATTAGCCACATTATAAGCAATAGCAGTAGGACTATAGAACTCTCAGAGCTAAATAATGAGGCAATGTACTCAAAAGAAGCATCAAAGGCAAAGCTATTAAGTACAATGTCAATTTCTTGATAAGGTCAAAAGCTAATGGAAGGCACCTTCTGTGCTAAATATTTTGAAACCCCAAGAAAAACTATCTTAATTAGTTAATTACTGGGAACGAAAAGTACCCTTTATGGTGATACCCTATATAAATGATTGAAGAACTGCCTGATTAAACGCCATTCAAGTAAATTACATGAACATACAGTAGCTTAGTTAGCACTCAAACCAAGTGCCTCGCATCAGCTATGAGAAGCGTCCCACTAAATTTGTCTCCCTTTGATATTTCTAAGCATAGTGCTTCACCTAGCCAAAGTGCCTGCACAAGCATGCAACTCACATTTGACAATGGAGAGAGTAACTAAATTAGCCTAATTATGATCCTTCTGACCCTGAATCATCAAGAAAAACATGAACCAAAATGATGACTTCAATAAATCAATAAAGATTCAGGGGTAAAAGAGAAAAATATGACCAAAATTAGATACTTTCAAGAATCTATGGCACCAGTTAACAGACAATCTTCAACAAGAAATCTACAGAAGCTGAAATCCAATACCTACATAACAAATAATCAAAATTTCTAGTAATTCAACTAGAATCAGAGTGTGTATATATATATATATATATATATATATATATGTATATGTATGTATGTATGTATGCATGTATGTATATGTATGTATGTATGTATGCATGCATGCATGTATATGTATGTATGTATGCATGTATGTATCACCACCTTCCACAACCAAACCACCGAGACATGACTCACTAAGAGTCACATACTTAGAAGAAAGCAAATCTTTTCAGAATCAATTTCAATCAAAGTTACAAACCCCTAGCCGCGCCCCCCCAAACCCCCCCACCCCAGCGTCCAACACCCCCACCCCACCCCCCACCCACACACAACACCACCACCACCGCCCCGCCCCCCCGGCCCCCCAAACACGAAAAAAAAAAAAGGATTAATCAGGTTATCTGATGTACCACAAATCTTCAAAGCTCATATTCAGCTCTAGAAGTTCAAAATTAAACCCACTACACAAATACCCAATTGTCTTGGAATTTCATCAGTCAACAAAAAGTTACCTTCTCTTCCAAGTTTCCATAAAACCAAACAATCAATCTCATAACCACCCACAAAGAGAATATTTAAAATTAAAAAAAAATCGACTTTAGCCTAAAATTAATTTTCAAACACCCACATATTAACTATTGAATATCCAAACAATAAAGCTACCAAGTTGAGTAGAAACCTTGATATGAAGAGTGCCGCCACCGAACTCGGAACCCGACTTATTATGGAACTCCATCCGAGCCTGGTTCTTATAGAAACAAGCTCCCTTCCACTCAATGGTATCGTTTTGCGAGGAGGCAGCTCCCACAAACGCAGGCAGCAAGTCCACAGGGCCGTTAAGGGCGTTGAGGATTGGCCAGGAGAGGCTTCTGGGCAACAAAGGGAGCGCGTCTCGAGGGTGAAATGGTACTTTCACCGAATACGTTTTGGGTGTCAGTAAGAGTGATAACAATAAGATTGCGAGTGGAATCAAAGAAGAGGAAGAGGAAGAAGGAGATGGCGCCATGAATGGAGAATCAAAACGCTACGTTTCAATCTTCTTTCTCTTTTTCCTTCGGTATCTCTCTATCTATGAGTCTGCCTGAGCATTATAATTATTTATATCTGATCAAGTTTGAAACTTTGACGATCCTTGGACTCATTGTCATTAATATGTGTTCCTTTCCCCTTCCCTTATTTACGTCGTCGTTTCTGCATAATTCAAGCCCTCAGTTTCACCCTCAGGCTCGGCCAGCCACGCTGATGCTTGCTTGGTCCACTTCATGTGCTTTCCATCGAATCGAATTGTATGGAAACGGAGACTTTCCTTCTAATACAAAAATTAAATAATTGTAAGGCTAGAAATAAATTTTACTTAAGGTTTTCCCTAATACTTTTTAGTTGTAATGTAATTAAGTTTCATATTAATCTATATTTAAAATTTATTTGAGCGGGGTTTATTAAAGTTCTATAGAACAGTAAATATTTATATACAGAGAAGATATTTTGATACAAGATTCGTCATAATTTTTTAACTGTTGATCTACAAAATCTAATAATTAAAATAATTAATGTGTTAAAAGCATTAAATATATCTTGTTGACTTTTAATCTTAACCATTAAATTTTGTGAAATCAATGATTAAAAAATTGTGAAAAAATTGTGTTAAAATATCTCTTTGTTTATATATATATATATATATATATATATATATATATATATATGTCTCTTAAAAGAATATTGTTAATTGTTTTAAAAGACATTGAAGGGTATTCAAATCATGACCTCAAATATCTTTTAAATCTAAAAATATTTATAAATTCTCAAAAAGTTAAGAATATAATAATAAAATGAAACAATTACATAAATACCTCCAGTTTGACTTAATTTTAATGAAAAATGGCTATAAATTTTTTATCAATCACACCCTTAAAATCGTCTTTAAATCATTATTTTTATCCCTCAAAACATCTCTTTTAGTTCAGGATCCCTTAAAATCGTCTTTAAATCATTATTTTTATCCCTCAAAACATCTCTTTTAGTTCAGGGTGTGATTGATAAAAAACAAACAACTTCAAAAATATGATTAATAAAAAATATATAATCGTTTTCTACTTAAAATTAAGTTAAAACACGAAGATGCTTATAATATTCACCCGTAATAAAATATGAGAACCTTGGAAAATTTCATTACATTGGTTACTCTTTGATGATTTCCTTACTTGGTATCCATCATATTTGGATTTGATATATAATATATACACATGCATTTGAAACTTCTTTTTATAGATTGTTTGGAGCTTAAAATAATATAGTTATAGATGATTCAACACCAATAGTATTGCCTAATTATTATCATCCATTGTTTAAAATCAAATTTAGATCCTCTCATTATTTCATTTTACCTAAAAAATTTTACGATCTTTGCATGCAATACGTTTTAATTTGCTTTTAAAATTTATATATTTATTTTATTAACAAATAATCCCAGACTTAATTACTAAGTAAAGAATTAGATCATCAGTAGCTGATTTTCTTATTTTGGTAAAAAAGAAAAATTAACAGTACCCAGTAAATGTTTTCCTGATTAGTAATCAATAGGCGGAGACTTTTGAGAGACGTCGTGAAGAGGTTTATGAGGTGATCAATTGAGCACCAAAAAGGATCTTGGCAAAGCAGATGCTTCAGGGCTTGAATATTCTTCTCCCGCAGCTCTTAATTGCTTGTACAACAACGCAACTCTCACCTACAACTTCCACATACAGCCAAAACAGGACAAACAATTTTGATCACAAACTTCAGCTATGCAAACTTTATCCTTCCTCGTTATCCATCATCCAACCAAATTCATCTATCAGAAATGATACCAATCCAACGACTCAAAAGGGTGCCACATCATCAGTGGGCCAACTCAATGCAAGACTCATTTCTATGGTCTACTTACATACAACCAAGCCAGCTCCTTGCCATTGCTGAAGAGAAACCATGAAATTGGCATCAATTTCTAGTTCTTTCTATCTCTATAGGGAGAAGTCTTGCAAATCCTAGACAGAGTATGTGATACAAATTCATTACACGGCACTAGAGGCCTACATTACCCCACGCATCTCCTATTCAAGCCACAATATTAATTGTTCTCCCCTCCCGCTCACTCCATGACACCTTATTGCATCCTCGGCCACTAATTCATTTCCTCAACATTTTTATATATACTCTCTCAATACGCACATGCGTTGGGTTCTCCTAGAGAAACCCCTTCCATGGCTATCCTCCCCCTTCAAAAATACCCGTTAAGGTCTCTGCAACATATTGTTCCCACATGCGGTCATAATTCGGGCCGCCGTACACATGTCACATGTTCAGCCACTACTAGTAGCAATCCTAACTCCAGGTCGACCAACCCTGACCAGCTAATCGTCGAACCACGGCTAGAAGCTTCAACTACCCTGGTCGCACCCACTAGTAATTCTACTTCTCCTCCTGTGCTCAATGACCCAAGTTTGCAGTCAACATGGTCTCATCGTGCTTGGGTGGCAACAGGGTGCACCACAGTGCTCATTTCTTTAGCCAAGTCTCTGGTAGCAGCAGCCAGTTCTCATATCTGGCTTGAACCCTTGTTAGCAGGTTACGTTGGTTACATCTTAGCTGATCTAGGATCTGGTGTGTACCACTGGGGTATTGATAATTATGGTGATGCCTCTACGCCAGTTTTTGGCTCGCAAATTGATGCATTTCAGGGTCACCATAAGTGGCCTTGGACAATCACCAGGCGTCAGTTTGCTAACAATTTACATGCCTTAGCACGTGCTGTAGCCTTTACAGTGCTACCTGTTGACATCATTTGTAATGATCCAACCATACATGGTTTTGTTAGTATATGCGCAGGCTGCATTATGTTTAGCCAGCAATTTCATGCGTGGGCTCACGGTACAAAGAGCAAATTGCCCCATCTCGTGGTGGCATTACAGGATGCTGGGGTGCTTGTGTCAAGGTCACAACATGCTGCACACCACAGGCCGCCTTATAACAATAATTACTGCATAGTTAGTGGAGTTTGGAATGAATATTTGGATAAACAAAAGGTCTTTGAAGCATTGGAGATGGTCCTGTTTTTCAAACTTGGGATTCGACCCCGGTCCTGGAGTGAACCCAACTCTGACTGGACTGAAGAGGCTGAAATTCCCTCTCAAGTTGCAGTGCACCTATAATTTTTTCTAAATAAAAAAATTTATGGGCTTAAATTTTACTTACGGCCTTTTTCTTTGTTTATTTCTATCAGTTTCACCCGCATGCTCTAGTTAATTGATAAGGTGCATCAGGAAAAACAAAACAATATTGCTACATAAGTTTGCAAACTAAGTTCTTTTGGGCAAAGACTCTGGGGTGAGCTGATATGAAAATACCTTTGTTCACGACACAGATTTACGCTTCAGGAAGGTTAAACGTGAGTTTTGCGAAACAATGTAGTGGCATTCTTGGAAGTTATGCAATGTATGTTCTGTAGACTAAAATTCCTATGTGATTTCATAGTAAATAGAATTCTTATGCCAAGTAATATACATGTTCTTCCTTCAATTTTAGCTCGTTAACACTTTAGGAGGTTTTGAGCGACTGCGAAGCAAGTTCCTAATGGAATTCTGAATATGATTTCCTTTTCTTTGAGGTTTAAATGAATTTTGTGTACATTATGCTGAGAGTCCAGTAGTTAAAACAGAGCAACAGCATGCTGCATACACGCCAGAACATGCCAAGAATACGAAATCCTGAAAATATTGGCTCCTGTTTTCACAAATGAGGCCTCCGTGAACTGCAATTAATAACAGCTTTTCTCTTTATTTTTTTTAAAAAAAAAAAAACACAATGCCTGGTTTCTCAATTAATTTTCACATAGATTTTGATCTACGAAGCACAAAAATAGTCCCTTCGTTTATTATTATTTTATATATACTTCATTTGATGATTAAAGTCCACATAACAACACATGACTCCTGAAAGGATCTAGAAACATTTTCTTTTGGTGCTGCCAAATTTGTCTCCAAGGCGATCCAAGAACTGGAAATACGTAAAACTCCATCTTCTGTTGACAATGGACCTCTTAAACTCCGAAAGCCCACCACAAATCCAACTGCCATGCTCACATAGAACCATTCCACTTCATGCTGACTTTTACTTTCAGAGTCAGGTTTTGGAACAGCTGTGCAATTTTGAGAAATTGGAGGTCTGCAAAGTTGATTGCCCATAAAACAAGATGCATCAAAACTTTGTATTTGAGTGCCGCAAGGAATTCTCGCAGTCAATTTATTATTGGATAAGTTCAAGGGACTCAAACAAGTGAAATTTGAAAGACTAGGTGGAACTTGACCAGAAAGTTGATTTCCAGAGAAATCAAGGGACTCTAAAGATTTCATAGTGCCCATATGCTCTGAAAGTTTCCGTGAAATTTTTTTTTGACAAATTCAATAATTGCTGTGCTTCAAGATTTGTCACTTCCGTAGGAATCTCATCTCAGAATTTGTTGTTAGAAAGATACGTAATTCTTAACGAATTAAGAATGGTACTACAACCAACAACTTTCCCTTTCTGTACGATGAATCCTTCCTCAACAAACTGCTCTGTCGAATTAATAAACTTCCCTGAATAACTTAAAAAAGATGGATATTGTATATCCACCACGGCAGTAAAGTTATTAAAACGCTTTGGTATAGCTGCAGAGAGATTATTATCTGCCAGATCTAAGACATGCAGAGAAGTAAGACGACAAATTTGAATCGGTAAAAGACCGTCGAACTTATTTGAACGAAGATTAAGAAGCCTCAATTTGGAAAATCTTTCTCCATTCCATATTGGAATATTTCCAACAAACTCATTTTCACTCAAGTCAGGTGCCGCCAACTCTACACAATTGTGAAATGACGCGGTACTGTTCCAGACAACATATTTTGGCGAAGCTGCAATCATCGAGGAGAAGTTAAACTTCCCATGGAGGCTGGAAGGTTACCGGTAAATCTATTGTTACCTAAATTCAAGACCAACAAGCATTGCCAATGTATCCAACAATTAGATAACTCTCCAGATAAAAAATTGTTTCCAAGGTTGAGAAATTGCACGAATATAGTCTCATTTGACCCATGAAAAACAAAATGGGAAATAGATCGGGACAGAGTTATTTGAAAGGTCTAGAAGAATTACACCAGAGGATATAAGAGGCAATGAACCTGATAGATTGTTAGAATCTCAAGTCAAAGTGGAGAAAGAAAAACAAACTCAGTTAAATTTGGAATCTCCCCATGAATTTGATTAAGAGAAAGATTTAAATACCAAAATTTGACGAAGGATTTCCAAAACTTGTTACGAATGGTATCTGAAATTCCAGAATTTGATAGATCTAAAACTCTTAAATGCTTTTGTGAATAAAGTGACGTAGGACAAATTAGGAATAGATTAAGGATTTTAATTTTGATTTTAGGGATTTTAATAAATTAGGGATTTTGACTATTAGTAGGGATTTTGACTTCCTAAATTGGGAGTAATCCTAATTTAAGTCATTTTCCTAAATTAATAGTTTACTATTTTATTTAGGATTTAATTTTGGTATTTTCTAGTTTAACTAGGGTTAGGATTATATTTCCTAATGGAAGTATATTTCCTAGTTAAGTTATGATTGTCGGCACTATAAATAAGTGTCTTTAGTTATTTTATTTTTCAGACTTGGTTGTTATTGGTTTTTTTATCTTTTAGTAAAAAGATTATCTCCTCCCTTAATTTCACTCTATTTCTCCCTAAATTTCTTCTATTGTTTCTCCCCTTTCCTCTGTCTACATCTCCCTCCCTTTCTTTTAACTTGAGGAACCCCGTTCCTCATCAATTGGTATCAGAGCGTGGTTTTGATCCCCTCTTGTAATATTTATCCTTTAAATTTTTGTTCAACCTATAAACCCTAACCCTCCCACCATCATTAACTTATTTTACCCAATTTCATCTTCCATCACCCCTTCCAAAAAAAAAAAAAAATTACTGTTCACGATAAGTACTGTTCACCGGAATTACTGTTCATCGGTTTGCTGTTTACCGGAAATACTGTTCATTGGCATACTGTTCACGGGCATCACTATTCATTGGCATACTGTTCATTGGCATACTGTTAGAAAGTACTGTTTACCGGAAATACTGTTCAAGCGGAGGAGAATTGATATAGGACAAATTAGGAATAGATTAGGGATTTTAATTTTGATTTTAGGGATTTTAATAAATTAGGGATTTTGACTATTATTAGGGATTTTGACTTCCTAAATTGGGAGTAATCCTAATTTAAGTCATTTTCCTAAATTAATAGTTTACTATTTTATTTAGGATTTAATTTTGGTATTTTCTAGTTTAACTAGGATTAAGATTATATTTCCTAATGGAAGTATATTTCCTAGTTAAGTTATGATTGTCGGCACTATAAATAAGTGTCTTTAGTTATTTTATTTTTCAGACTTGGTTGTTATTGGTTTTTTGATCTTTTAGTAAAAAGATTATCTCTTCCCTTAATTTCACTCTATTTCTCCCTAAATTTCTTCTATTGTTTCTCCCCTTTCCTCTGTCTACATCTCCCTCCCTTTCTTTTAACTTGAGGAACCCCGTTCCTCATCATAAAGCCATGATGGAAATCGAGACCCTAAATGACAAGATCCCAAAGCTAACCTTTTTAAGTTGAAAGGGTGGAATCCAGTTAGAACTGACTTTGAATGTTATAGAGTTTCCTAACACATAAAAGTTCTTCAATCTTGTGAGGTTGGTAAAATGAAATTCAGAGAGGGTTCCGTTGAATTTGTTATTGGAAAGATCTAAACCTCTTAAGGACGAAAATTATCTTAAAGACAAGGGAATGGGACCAGACTTAGAGTTGTCACTTGGATAAATAAAATTCAGATGCTTAAATTTTGAAAACTCATTTGTCAGATAGCCAAAAAGCTGAGTATTACTGAAATCAATAATCTGTAATGCATTTAAAGCACAACCTGATGAGAAAAAATTCAAGACCTCAGTGTTTTGACTCAGCTTGAGACCAGACAAATTGATCGACTTCAACCTGCAAAGCCTTCCCACTGATCTTGGAATCCTACCGTCAAGTCTATTGAATAAGAGAGATTGCATAGGAGTTATGTTTTTTTATATAATCTGAAATCACACCTTGCAATTAATTGTTCCCAAGATCAAGGTACTCAAGGTGGGTAAAGTTGAATGACCATTGGGATATTGAGAAATTGAATTGGTTTTCATTTAAATTAAAATCTCTAAGAGAAGTCAAATTTTGAAGTCCGTCAGGGATTGGACCTTGAAAGTTATTTGAACCTGGATCAAGATACACCGAACGACTAAGACCAAAAATCCAACAAGGAATCAAAACATTGTCAAATTTGTTCTTGGAAAGATTAAGCACAACAAGAGAAGAAAAATTTGCAAGAGTTAATGGGGGTAAATGGTGGAATTGGCAACCAGCCAATGTAAGTTCTTTCAAAGGACGGAGTGCGTTTCTTACTCTCAACCACTCAGAGTGTGCACTGAGGTCAATGACGCTCATACCAAGGTGCTTCAATGAAGAAAGACCAGATAGCCATCACAAATTCTTGACATATAAATCATTCCCTCGGAGGTCAAGATATTGTAAATTAGATAGATTCCCAAGATGGTGAGGAATCATTCCCCTGAATCTAGAATGACGAAGAATAAACTGCTTGAGATTACTCATAGAACCAAAAAATCTAGGAATCTAAATTCCTTCAAAATCATTATGACTCAAGTTTAAGTAACTTAAATGCTTAAGATGAAGCAAAGAGGGATTTATCTTACCACCCACCTTAGATTCTACATAATCTTCATATTTAGCAGCGTCAGATATAGGATTTCTGAGTTGAAGCTCAAGTACATGGCCGGTTAAGTTGTCACACACAACACCAGATAGCTGCAGCAATCTCCGTCACCAGTCCATGAGGTAAGCTGGTTGGAAGGATCGACGAGATCTTCCTTGAGCGTTAAAAGTGCTTGTCGCTTGCTTTTAATACAGCCCACATAAGAGTTTCCATTGCAAAAGCTAATATTATTGAAGGTTTGAGGGGGAAATATAACAAAACACAAACAAACTCCAAAACAATCACAACAATCTTCAACAAGCAACCACTCAACTCAATCAATCACTCAATTCATCAATCTGTCTGAATAATCCTTTTAATGTATCAAAATAATCAAGGTTTGACTAAATAATTATAAAAGTTTATATTTATACTAACCTAAACATAGTGAGAATTTGAGTCAAATTAGGATAAGTCAAAATCCCAAAACTAATAATTTCCCAAGTAAATGGAACGCTAATTAAATAAAGACTAAAAGACTACAATAACCCTAACAATAAAATAAGTGATGTTACATCAATTCCCCTCGACTTAGAAAGATTCGTCTCTGGACGAGTGAGACTACAAGTAAAAATCCAAAGCATGGGGATTGATGTGACGCAGCTCATCCTCAAGCCTAGGTATGGGAAACCTATACTTGGTAGTTATTTTGTTGATGGCTCTACTATCTACACACATTCTCCAAGTAATACTGGGACTACATAAGGACTAAGACTATGACGGATGAAACCTTTCTCTAATAGACCCTTATCTACCTCTTCAATTCATATCTTTTAGTGGGGTTTATCCTATTATGTGAAAGGTTAGGATGTTGTGAACCTGAAACTAAGTCAATTCATGTTGAATGTCTCTCATGGTTGAGAGCTCATTTGGTAAGTCCTCAAGGGCTACATCAATAAACTCGTCTAAAAGTTCACCTATCCTAGGGGAACTAGACTCTAGTGATTGCTTTTTTAAAACCAAATTATACACAACACTAGTCTCTTAGCTTTCTTTTATAAAATGAGTTGGGGCTAGAATATTCAAGTTGTGTTTCTTAGGTTCTAAAGTATTAGATCTAGGCTTTGGAGTTGGCTTATCTTTTTTTAACCTTAGTTGAAACGTTACAATCATTAGTAGGTTTGGCTGGTTTCAAAGTAATGGGTTTACCATAATGATTAAACACATAGATATTCACTTTCCCATAGTTTATAACATCATTGTCATAAAGCCAAGTGACACATCCGAAAAAGGATTGCCTCCCAAGTATAGGAGTGTCGAAGTAATAAACCCGGTGAGACCGGGGTCGATCCACGAGGAAGGGAATTTTAGCGCTACAAACTATAAAGTAAGCAAATATGATATGGATGATTAAAGAGATGACAAGATAATATCAAAAATATAGGAACAAGTTCATAAACAATAAATGAGAATCATACAAGAGAAATCAACACAATAATAATGAAAGCTAAGGTTAGGGGATCCGCCCTTGATATTTCAAATAAGGATAAACAACCCGTTTTAGTTATATGAATTATATTTGTTTCGTTACCAATATTTATATCACTTCTTGTAAATGGGTTCAAGCATCCAATATGCCAATCTCCATATGTCGACAACAAATCAAGATTCCTAACTAGATTCATGTCGGTAAGGAAGAACCATACGACATCTAGAAAAGATCTAAGCATTTGATGTGTCAAGGATTGTCTACAATGGATCAAGACCTCCACTTTACGAGTGGTGTCAAGATTGATTAAGAAAATAAATATAAATCATATAAACAACATAAGATTATGTTTATTAAGCACATATTAAGGGTTAGAGAATCCTTACTCTCATATCAAGGGTTTACCCTTTCACCTTACCAAGAGAGAAATTAGAAGGACATTATAAGAGAAAGAAAACAAATTACAAGAAAAAGGAAATTCATTAATAACATAAAAATACAAGAGAGAAAATCACAATAGCAAGAGATCCCAACAAAGGCCAAGATGCCCTCATGGGTCACAAGGCACCTCTATTTATGGATACATTCAGGGGCAAACTTGTCAAATTACAAAGGAATAATTGTCAAATATTAGGTGCACCAACTTTGACCATTAGGGTAATTAAGTGAACCAATTTTGACCACCGATTTTGACATTGAATTATTGAGAATTTTGATCACATGTCTTCATAAAAGTCGTAGATATTTCTCTCATCTTTTTAGAACATCTTGATTCATATAATTTGGATACGTATTTTGAGAGATATGGTCAAAATACTGAGGCATGGTTAGACTGGGCCGAGACTATAGATGGGTTCACTTCAAGCCCATTTTTGGTCCACTAAGAGCCCGAATTTGATGATTCTTGTGAAATGCACTCTTGTATATAATTTAATCAGCTTTCTAAAACATCAAGATTTGCACCATTCTGATCTATAAATAGAAAGTTATACCTATTTTACTGAACCTACATCAAAACCAAAATTAAGAGAAAGTTAATTCAAAAGATGTAAAGACTACAAATATGCTTAAGTTGAGGAATTTAATGACACTATTAATGCAATATGATGAATTAATCTCTTATTAAGTATACATATTTAAGTGTTCATCACTAAGGTCTACTAGAAGGATATGAGCTACATCCAATGGTAACACATCACAATAAATGTTTTCATTGTAAGAACACAACTTAAGAGGAACAAGACATTTATGAGTACAGGTAAGGTTGTTTTGTTGACCCAAGTTACTTGAAAAGAATTAGAGTGAGGCTGTGAAGTGAGTTTAAACCTATCAATTGCAGCTTTGGAGATGATATTCAAGGTACTATCTCCATCAATCACTAGTTTGTATAACTTGTTAGAGATTTGCGCTAAAAGTATAGATGTTTTTCTGTAATATTTAAATATTGTTGTAATAAATGAATAAGAGTTATAATTTATAAATTGCCTAAATATGATTTTATCAACAACTGAAGGTTCTAGAGTTTGTACATTGACAAAGTTTCTGTATATATGAGATATATTTAAGACATAAAACTTTGTCATAACTCAAAACTAGTTCATGACATGTAAACAAAAACTAGGCTCGTAGTTTGGACAAGGTTGTTGTGTTGTTTGTCTTTAATGGGGAAATAGTGAGTCTCTAACCATTTGAAGTAGTTGATTCCAGGACAAAAACACTTGTACATTATGAATGTATTGAATACAGACCATATAGAAATTATCCATTTGGTGGAAACACTATGACCAAATGTCAATTTCTACATTCGAACACTAAAGACATTTCTACCTTAATCATAAGTAGCTAATGTACCTCTAGTATATAGGCTATGGTCTTTGACTAGAATAAAATGTGAGATCTAAAATTAGGTCAATACCTTGACTAGTTGGGATTATAAGATCTTTATGCCAATAGACACTATACCATAGATATGGAATTCATGACTCTGAAAGGATTGTAGAGTACCACCTTAATGGTTTTACAATGTTTTAAACGGTAAAATTTTGATCAAATGTTTAGTGAAGGTTGTTCATTAAAATAGGATTTATTGTATAAATCATTTAATGCTGTAAAATTGGTATCAAAGGCTCGAAATGTAATTGTAAGGGTAAAACGGTAAATTATGCCTAGCTCCAATTATTGGTATTCTAGGAAGGGTAGTTATGTAAACCTGTTTCTCAATGGATAGGGATTAAAGAAATAATTTAATCATATTAAATTATTAAGCAATAACGAGTATTTAATTCAAGAGTGCAACTTTGAGCTTATAACGGAATGAGCTAAAATTAATAGGTGGAACCTACTGCAATTATGAGATAATAGGATACTAGGCCAAACCTATTAAAGCTTGCAATTAAATATGTCCATTTCGGTCTCTTGGGTAGCTAACTAACAAAATGCTTAAATAGGGCTTGGATTTTGAGAAATTAATTTTTTAATTTAATTGGGTTTATTAGAAAATAAATCTAGGTATTAAATTAAATAAATAATTAGTGGACTAGGTAATTGGGCCAATAATTTAATTAATGGATTAATTAACTAATTGGGTTAATTAATTAAGGCGTACAATTGGGTTTGGACCCAAATTGCCTCAAAGCCCAATTAAGATTATATATGATATAATCCTAATTAAACTAGATTTACTAATTATAATTAGACAAGGAATGAAGGAATATATAAGATATGTTTAGGGCTTCATGTTTTGATGGTTAGAGCCTCCAAAAAGCCAAAAACATGAAAGATATATAGCCCTACCCTGAGAAAAATGAATTTAGCCCTAGGGGCATGTCCAAGTGATGTTTGAACTTCCATGGATCCTTTTAAACCTTTTGTGTTCTCAGGTCTTGTTCAGTGCAGATAGATGCCCACTCGTCTTGTTCGGCCAATTTGCAGATATACTCAGGAAACTAATACAAAAGAAAGCTATACAAAATTTTGAAGCCTATAGTCATAAGATCATGCTCTCAAAGGTTATTCCGCAATGTTGAAGTGTTCAAATTTGTCTATGGGTTTCGATATAACTGATTCTTGAGAGGAACTAAAGTAGGAAAAACACTACTTCTCTTCCAAGAATTAGACACTACAGCAGTGGCCAAAATTCAACACATAACTGACAATTGATCATCAAATTCCTCTTCAGGTATTTCTCCTAATCCTAGATCTTTATTCTCCTCTAACGGTTCTAAGACCTCTCCTTCAAGATGCTTATGTGTTGGTTCACTAGAGTCATAACATATGGTCATGGTACGACTAGGACAACGAGCAGTGATATGACCTCTACCTTGACAATTGCGACACACAATTAGAGAGTTGTTGAAGTTATTAAAGGACTGGTTCAAATTAAGCGCTCATTGATCTATCCCTATTTGAATTGAAACGAGAATTGACATTGGGATTTGAAGCGTTGGGGTAACTAGGAGTTGACAAGTTAGAAGCTCTACGAGTGGAGGAATGTTGATTAAAATTACTTCTATTGAAAGCCTTAATTTGAGGTGATGGAGTATGCATTGAAGAAGTTTGCCTAGTATTATAAGCTTTAGTATGAAGTTCAGCATTGAAGACTTTATTATAAGTGTCTTCCAAAGTGAAACGAGAGCTTAATTCAACATGCTGAATATCATACCTAAGTCCATTGATAAATCTAGATGTGGTGGCAGCTTTAGGCTTATCAATATCACACCTATTGTGAAGACTATCAAACTTAGTTTGGTATTCAAAAAAACTAGAAGAACATTATCTAAGGTTAAGTAATTGTCCGTAAAGTTGCTTTTTATAGGATTAAGGGACATTTTTGTGTAAGATCTATTTTCAATTCTTCCCAAGTATGAATGCACTTATGGAGTTGATAAAACCAATGTTTTATAGACTGACAATAGATATTAATAGTACCAACTAATTTAAGTTGAGCAAAGCGAATGTAATAGGTGTCTATCATGTCATACCAAGCAAAGTACTCCTCTATGACATCTATTCAATCTCGAAAAACAACATTGTGCGTGATATGTTTTGGAATGTCAGATGATTCATACCTAAAATGACTTCTATTACTTCTATGACTGTCTTTATCATCACTATCCTAATCAAACAATGGATTATGAGTATATTCTCGCTCACGGTGTCTTCTAAATGTGGATCTTATGATTTTCTTACCCTTATCAAACCTATCAGAGGATCCAATAGTATTATCCTTGCGATTAAGTTACTCTCTAATTTCAAGTATTACTTGTTCTATGCGAGTGAACCTATTTTCTAATCCATTCAACCTATTGCTTATGATATTTAAATTAGATTGTTGGATGGGGTGCTTAGGAGGGGGATTTTGGGCCGGCTTTTTTTTTTTTAATGGGAAATAGAATACTAAGTCTAGACTCTATTTCCTATGAGCGATAAAAATAAATTTGATGCTGTTGCGATGCAAATCAAGGTAAGGAAAGTTAGTATGCAATGATTTTTTTAGGGTTAAACTGAAAGAAAATGAAATATGGGGGCTAACAGGAAAAATTGAAAATGCAAGGGCTAAAAGAAAAATGGTAAACTACAAAATTTTAAATGTTCAAACAGAGGTGTAATTATACAAAGTAGGTGGGTTACCATGATATTAGGCTTGATTCAATGATAAAATTTTTGCAAGCCACCAATGAAAAAATCAACCAATTTTTAAAAGTGACAAACAAGTCCCCAAACCTTAACATCTAAGCCATTGTAGGTGGACGAGCGTGTGACAGTTTCCAGTGGGATTCTGGTGGTGATGAAGGGAAGAATGATAGGGGTGGCCCAATCTACAGTTTAGTGGGTTTGGTGATGGGTGATTCGCTAGTGGTCGATGATGAACTGTAAATTCGGTGATGAACGGTGACTGTATTTGAAGTTTTGTGTATTTAGGACTTATGGGATTTGGGATGACTTTACAAAAATGATGTTAGGCTCTGATGCCAATTTGACAGGGAACAATAACAAAACACAAACTCTAAAATAATCAAACAACAATCTTCAACAAGCAACCACTCAACTCAATCAATCACTCAACTCACCAATTTATTTGAATAATCATTTCAATATATCAAAATAATCAATGTCTGACAAAATAGGATAAAAGCTTATATTTATACTAACCTAGATATATTAAAAATTTGAGCCAAATTAGGATAAGTCAAAATTATTGTTTGAGTCAAAATCCTTAAATTAATAATTTTTCAAATAAATGAAACCCTAATTAAATAAAGACTAATAGACTATAATAACCCTGACAATAAAATAAGTTATGCTACATTAAGGTTGTTATGGCAAGTAAGCAATAGAGCAGCAACACAACACTCATAGCTGGCCTTATTGTAATGCAGCTCTAAGAGAAGTATAATAGATCGAGGAAGGAAATGTGATGAGAATGTCGTCAATGACCTAGTATTCATGGCGTTCTATTGTTGCCATTAATATGCTTAACGACCGGACCTTACGTGTATGATTATTTTGTTTGTAAGGTTGTTCTTGACCTTTTGCTTATGACTAATGTGTTTGTAAGAATATTTTTGAATATATTACTGAGCTCTTCCTTACTGCCGGCCTTACCTTCTTACATTCAGAAACCTTAAATCTTTAGCCATTACAGCCTCTCACTTGTCCTGCTATGTCAGATTTTCTTAAATTCATTTATATCATTGGAGCTTTCTAATGGTCAATAATTACCAAATACCATTGAAGCTGCCGCAACATATCAACTTCATCTTAGATTTTACAAAGTTTCTAAAATAAATATCAAAGGGCATCATTTGCACAACCAAGGGGCGTAGGTCCAAGAAAAGTCGTCTCTACCTCATCAATAGTCACAAAATTTTTTTCAATTTTTTGTTCATACAGTTGCAGATCAACATTGGAAGAAGTTTGCTTGCCATAGATTTTCAAAAATCTTTATTTACCAAGGAGAGAGTCTGTCCTACCTTAACTGCACCACGTGATTAGGCTAAGTGGTGTAGCCAACCCATGAGAGAAGGGAAAAATGATGTGAACAGTAGCTTTTTTAGTATCTTTCCCCACTTTTCTCCTCTCTCATTAGACGACTGCACCACATTAGCGGTACAGTCAATAGAGGACAAACTCTCTCTTCACTAAGCAGCCTCTTCTTAACAGAGTAGACTTTAAATCAACTTAAGAGAAAATTATTCAAGCTTTGATTTTGTAAGTTGTAACTTTGTCTCTTTCAGAGAGATTCATAAAACATTTCTGAAATATATATATATATATATATATATATATATATATACTGCTCAAATAATTCGTCTCCAAAGAGACAAAGGTTTATGGACTCCGTGGTCCAATAAAGAGAAAAGTTAAATATTATAATTTATCTATTAAAACTTAGACTGCAAAAGGACCTCATAACATTATAATATTATAATTTAACTTAATATAAAAAATCTTAATAGATAAACTATTAATATTTATAAAGTTAAAATTGAAAATTAATTAAGAATTTTAAAAATTTTAAGTAGATCTTCAAATGAAAAATTAATATAAAAGCCCCCTAATTTCGATTGAAGTGACCAAATGAATGTCATCAACGACGGTCACTGTAACATGTCTAAATGACATTGTTGACATTATTGCGAATTGAAATAAACCAATCTATGTAGAGAAAGACTTGGATACATCCGCTGCATTGCAGCGGATGCAACCAAAGAGCGCCACATAGGCACCACAGAAGGGTGATGTGCCTATGTGGCGCATGCTGGGCCGTCCGCTGCAGTGCAGCGGATGTACCCAAGCTCTTCTCATCTATGCAATATGCATTAGTACCCGATTTATCGGTGTTTGACAAATTTTTTTTACTATAAATAAAAAAGAAACATTCAGCCGGTTCTCCTCCAATTTTTTTTTTTCTTTTTTTAAAAGTAAACAACTTGGTTAAATAACAACAACATCTTCCACTATATAAATCCCAGTGGCAATCTTTGTTGAGTTTCGATAACTATCGCTAGTGGAAGTCGACCATTAAAGCAATGACAGTTGTTTATTAAACTATTGATTAAATAATTAGATTTGGGCGGTGAAGGCTTCAAAGCATTAGATAATTTTAGTACAACAAAATGACCTAGATGAATATTGGATAAATAGTAATTTATAATACGGTAAAAACTTGATAAATAAATATTTGATAAATCAAATAATCTTTGTTAAATAATAAAATCTTTCAGTCCTGACTCGGACCTATGTAACAAATAAATTAATTTATTAAATGTATAAGATAACAATTTTTTGCAGATCCTTTAAGGCCCAACAAAAATATAAATTAATAATTGATACAATACATACAATATATAATATATAAAATTTATAATATCAATGTCATTTTTTCTCGATAACTTCTAGTTTTTCAATTTTGTTTTTTTTTCCCAAAATATGTATTTAATTTTTTTTGTTTTTCTTTTTATCTAAACTAAACTCAACTATAATGTGATTTCTTGCATAATGCTCTCCTTGTCTCACTAGTTAGTGTATTTTTTTTTTAACTCTTTTCAATTGAGAAGCCATGGAGGAGAACTATATGAAAATTGTAATGATTTTGAGTATATAAGTAAGAGTGATGATTATTTATTTTCTTCTATACGCTTGAAACATCTTGAAACACTTTATTTTCTAGAGTATTGAATTTGAAAACTATATCCATTGTATATATCAACGTATTTATTAACTTTTTATGTACAATGTAGGGATGAAAATTTTTGACACGACTCTTGAACCCGACACAACACAAAACGGAAATTAGCAGGTTTGGATTTGTCTTAATCGTGTTTGGGTCATGTTCGGATTGAAATTTTCAATCCGTTTAATAATTGAGTCGTGTTTGGGTTGAGGGATTGCACCCACGTGTGACACGAACCCATTTATGACACGAGCCCGTTTATGACCAAACCCATTTATGATACGATTAACACTAATGAAATATGACAACACGACTAACACGGATTGACACGATTATTTTTAACGTGACACAATTATAAATACAAATTAATTTTAAAATTCTTTATATGTTTATTAGATATTTAAATTCAATGTTGTATTTTTATTAATATTAATATTATATTATTATTAATTTTGATATGATCTTGAACTTCCCTTAATTTTTTTTTACATATTTTTTTTTTATAGGTTACTTAAGAGATAAAAAGATGCAATGGATTTTTTTTGAAGCTAAATTGCATTTTAAGTTTGTATGGAACTTGATATTTAGTGGACTTTTTATTGTATTGTGGATTAATTTTGAATATTTTCTTATTATTACTTTTTTAATTTAAAAATATTGAAATATGTTAGAAATTGAAATACTTAATCGTGTCATAATTATGTTAATCATTTAAAGATGTTGTAATCGTGCTTGTAAAACGTGTCATAAACGTGTCAAATATTTAAACATGTTATAATCATGTTAAACGGGTCATATTCGTGTTTAACACAAAAATAATCCATTTATTATTGGTATTCGCGTAACTTTTAATAATAGAGTTGTGTTCGGTTTAAGTCTCCTTGACACGAATAACAAACGGGTCGAGTTCGGGTTGTACTAATCTTTGTCGTGTCTTAGCTCAACACGACACGAACACAACTCACGAACCTGAATTCCCACCTCTAGTACAATGTAAGTTCCATGCATGTTCATATACATCAATGTTGGCGCTTCTATGTGTATATACATAATATTTATTAATTTTTTGCTTGTACATGATAACTGTTAAAATTCCATATGAACACACATTAACTTTTGATGATATTCATTGTTTTTTTTATTAATAACATATTCATGAATTCTGGTAAAAAAAATATATTTCCAAGTAATTAAAACATAAAAATCATCATAAATGAATAATTATTGATAAATTAATAAACTATTTATTTATCAATAATTAAATAATCTCTATAAATTAATAAATTTTCACGATTCCAACAATATTCATTTATTGAGGTTTTATAGTAAGTCAATAGCCAAATAATAAGATACAATACAATCATTATAGGTAGTCATGGATTAATTATAGTTTATGAATTTCGGCTATTGTAACAACATTACTTCTGTGTTTAAAGAATTATTATTAATCTCCTACGCTTTGCCAACAACCAATGGATGCATAAACCATAACATTTTTTTTATTGAGAGATGGAGAACAATCAAGCAAGGTCTGAAATTGTCAACATTCTCTTTAAAAAATAAAAAATAAAGTATTTCCGTATATTACAATGAATATAATTGATTACAAAAAATTTACATAGCCTATCGAGCATTAAAACAAGAAAATCTAGCAACTTTTTTGACAACATTACCAATTTTCTCTCCAAGGCTATCCAAGAAACGACAATAAATATACCTCCATCTTCTGTTGAAAATCAAAAGACCAAACAAACTCCAAAAGCCCATAACAAATCCAAGTGCCATGCTTACATAGAACCATTCTACTTCAAGCTCATTACCATCACCATTTTCGTGGTTAGATACTGTTGGAATAAAAGTAGTACAATTCGGAGAAAGGGGAGGTCCACAAAGTTCATCGCCAGTAAAACAAGATGCTTCCAAGCTTTGTAGTTGAGTGCTTGAAGGAATCCTTCCAATCAAGTTGTTATTCGACAAGTTCTATTAACACTGTTGAGGGTAATTCTGGAATTCGGTAGCTTAGGGACAATTTTGTAAAATCACACAAAAAGCTGTTATGTTTGTTACAGCATACTTGTATATAAACACTGCTGCTTGTAACTGTTCTGAAGTAATGAAATACAGAGAGAAAAAGTTTCCTTTTAGCTCCAGAATTCTCTAGTTCTAACATGGTATCAGAGCTTGAGATCTAATGGGAGAATATCAACCAAATTTTCTCGGAAATTTTCAATCAAACATTGGAGGTTCAACATTCTTTGAATCTGGAACAGCAAATATAGCAATGAATTCTTCCTCTCACACTTCAATTCTGCCAACAGTTCTTCCTAGTTCCTCAATTAAACTTCAGAGAGCAAACTATGGATTTTGGCGCACTCAAATTCTTGCTACACTCAGGGCCTTTGATCTTGAAGGATATGTCACAGGAGAGAAGCCTTGTTCAGCAAGAGTAATTTCTGTTCATTCTTCTCAAAATCCTGATGAGGTATCAACTCAAATCAATTCTGAGTTCTTTAACTGGAAAAGGATTGATCATTTCATTCTAAGCTGGTTACTGTCATCAATTTCAGAGTCAATGTATGGTAATGTAGTTAGATGTACAACAGCAACAGAGGTCTGGAATGTTCTTGAAAAATTATTCTATACAGAATCTAAGGCTAGATCTATGCATTTGAAACATCAACTTTAGAACACTAGAAAGGGATCTCTAACTATAGCTGATTACATATTGAAATTGAAAGATATTGCTAATACACTGATTGCTATTAGACATGATGTTACGGATCTGGATTTGTTATTTCATATCCTTGATGGTCTTGGACCAGAATATGATGCTATAGTTGTTAACCTTACCTCAAGAGCTGGCACTATAACCTTAGAAGAAGCTCAGTATCTACTTCAAAGCTATGAAATGAGGCTGGAAAAATTTAATTCATCACAAAGTCTTAGCTTAGATCATGTGCTAATATAGCTGCTAGGCCATCTCAATTTGGTGGATCTAATCAGTTTACTGGTCAGAATTCTCAATATTCTAATGGATCTAGACAAGCATCTAATCAAGGATTTAGGGGAAGAGGAAGATATAAGTTCATTGGCAGAGGTTCAAATCACTCAAATGGAGCTAAACCAATGTGTCAATTATGTGGGAAGACAGGCCATACTGTGATCAAATGCTATCACAGATTTGATATAAGCTATCAAGGACCTCCAGCATCTCAATCTTCTCAAGCTTTTAATGTGAATCAATCATCACAGCAAGCATTTCCGAATTCTCAGTCAACTCAAGCATCTGTTGCTTCTCCATCAATTGTGCAAAATCCTGCTTGGTATCTTGACACTGGTGCAACTGATCACATAACTTCAGATATAAGTAAACTTGCAGTAGCAGGCAAATACACAGGACCAGAGACAGTGCAAGTTGGTAATGGTACATCCTTACCCATTACTTATATTGGTTCTGGTTATTTACAATCTCCAAATTCCTCAGCCTATTTTAAGCTTCAAAAGATTTTATTTGTGCTAGCAATTACTAAGAGTCTACTTAGTGTTTCTCAACTTCTTAAAGACAATAATATAACTATTGAGTTTCATAATCATGGTTGTTTGATTAAGGACAAAGATACCAACAAGATTCTGTTGGAAGGATGTCTGAGTAATAGACTATATCAGATTTCAACAGTTTCAAAAAAAGCTACTTGTCATGCCTCAGCAAATAAAGTTCCAACTCATATTTCATTGTTCTCTTCATTGACACACCCTATCAACTTAGATGCTTCTGCTTTGTCAGTTGTAAGTGATCAAATTCTGTGGCATAGAAGGTTGGGCCATCCACATCTTCAAGTCATGCAAAAGTTATCTTCAACTACTCAATTGTTCAAATGTACAAACAAAACTGATTGTTTTTGTGAACCTTGTAAGTTTGGTGAACAATGTCATGATCCTTATCCTAGTTCAAATTCTAGGACAACTTCTCCACTTGACATTGTATACTCGGATCTCTGGGGTCCTTCTCCAATAAAATTTGTTGAAGGATATTCATATTATGTGAGTTTTGTGGATGATTTTAGCAGATATATCTGGCTATTTCCTCTCTTAAGTCCAAAGCTGAAGTGATTAATGTATTCAAGCAGTTTCTAGCACTTGTTGAGAGACAGTTTAGCACTAAGTTGAAGTGTTTGCAGGCTGATTGGGGTGGTGAATATAGACCAGTTGCCTCTTATCTCAAAGAACTTGGCATTACCTTTAGACATCCATGTCCATATACTCACCAACAAAATGGAGTTGTGGAAAGAAGACATAGGCACATTGTCAATACAGGTCTCACATGCTGGCTCAGGCTTCCCTGCCTCTCTTATTCTGGTGGTTTGCATTTCACACGGCAGTTTTTCTTATCAATAGATTGCCATCCTCCTTTTTGAAGTCTCATTCTCCATTTTCTATTTTGTTTCATGTTTCTCCTAATTATAAACTGTATAAGGTGTTTGGATGTGCTTGTTATCCCAATCTCAGGTCATATCAATCTCATAAGTTTTCATTTCATACATCAACCTGTGTCTTTGTTGGTTATAGTTCTTCACACAAAAGATATCTTTGTCTTCATTCTTCTGGCAGAATTTACATTGCTCAAAGTGTGTCATTTAATGAACATGAGTTTCCATTTAAGACAAGTTCTTTTCTCCACTCATCTTCTTCTGCTTCAACTTCTGAAAATATCTCTAGACCTTGGGTACTTCCTTCTCAGCCAGCAATTTCTTGTCCTTCTTCTTTACCATCAAATAATACTCCTGCTTCACCTAGTTCTTCTAATCAGTTTACAGAAACACTTAATATTCTCCACTCTCCTATGTTGTCTAATTCAACTTCACCTGCAAAAGTTCCCACTGAGAATTCAAGTTTGGCACGTCAACCCACTTCTGTCCCTTCAAACATTCATCCTATGGTTACTAGGTCTAAGGTTGGTGTCTTTAAGCCTAAAAACTATGCCTATACTGCTGATTCTACTGTCTCCTCTTCACTTGAACTAGCTATTGTGCAATAAGCTTTGTCTGATCCACACTGGTATGCTGCTATGCAAGATGAGTTTCAAGCTTTACAAAGTAATCAAACTTGGTCACTTGTTCCACCATCTCCGGATATGAATGTGATTGATCACAAGTGGATATTTAGAGTCAAATATAACTCAGATGGCACAATCCAGAGGTATAAAGCCAGGTTGGTAGCTAAAGGTTTTCAACAAACCTCTGGTATTGATTACTTTGATACCTTCAGTCCAGTCATTAAACCTTCAACTATTAGAGTCATTTTTTCTTTAGCTGTTACATTAAATTGGGATATACAACAAATAGATGTGAATAATGCTTTTATTCATGATGAGCTTTAAGAAACTGTGTTTATGACTCAACCTGAAGGGTTTATAGACACTTCTCAGCCTACATTTGTTTGCCATCTTCATAAATCTCTGTATGGTTTGAAGCAGGCCCCTAGAGCTTGGTTTGACAAACTCAAGAGTGCACTGCTTCAGTGGGGGTTTCAGCCATCAATTTTAGACTCTAGCTTGTTCATTTTCAAGACTGATAGCACAATAGTATTGTTGTTAGTCTATGTTGATGATATTTTGATCACTGGCAGTGATAATATTCAGATTAAGAAGGTAATCTCTGATTTGAATCGAAAATTTGCACTCAAAACACTTGGTTTTGTCAATTATTTTCTTGGATTTGAAGTAACAAGGTCCAAGAATTGTATGCTATTAACACAGAGAAAGTATGCAATTGACCTTTTGAAGAAGTGCAACATGCTGGAATCAAAAGCAATTCAATCACCTATGGAAGCAAATTCAAAGCTGACATTAAAAGATAGTGCAGAATTTGAACAGCCTAGTTTATACAGGAGCACAATTGGTGCCTTGCAATATCTGTCAATGACCAGGCCTGATATCTCCTATGCAGTGAATAAGTTGAGTCAATTCCTGCAGTATCCTACAATTAAACATTGGCAAGCTTGCAAAACGGTGCTTAGATATATTAAATGCACTTCTCATTATGGTCTAATCTTCAAGCCAATGTAGTCATTCACACTCAAAGCTTATAGTGATGCTGACTGGGCAAGTTCTTTGGATGACAGAAAATCTACTTCAGGGTATTGTGTTTATCTTGGAAACAATTTGATTTTCTGGTGTTCAAAAAAGCAAAAGGTTGTAGCAAGGTCATCCATTGGGTCAGAATATAGAGCTATGTCCTTTGCTGCAGCAGAGGTGATTTGGTTGCAAAGTTGCTGTCTGAAATTGGAGTCAAACTAAGTGATGTTCCAATAATGTTTTGTGGCAATAAAGGAGCAGAATCCTTGGCATCAAATCCGGTATTCCATGCTAGAACAAAGCATGTTGAAATTGATGTGCACTTTATTAGAGAAAAGGTGCTGGCAGGACAATTAAAGGTTCAACATATTTCTACGGAACTTCAGAATGCTGATATCCTAACAAAGCCTCTAGCTGGAGCCAGATTTGATTTCCTCAGAAACAAACTCAATATTTCATCCAGAGAATGTATAGACTTGACAGTAAAAGATGTAATCACAAGCAATTTCAAAGTCTAAAGAAAGCTTGATGAAAGTCTACCAGGATGCTTATCAGTAATGTTTCAAAATCTGAAGCAAGCATGAATAAAAGTCTACCAGGATACTTATCAAAATCTGCAAGTTTGCTAGGATGGTTATTAGAAGTCCTAGCTGCACTTGAGGTGGACTGTTAACACTGTTGAGGGTAATTATGGAATTCGATAGTTTATGGACAGTTTTGTAAAATCACATAAAAAGCTGTTATGTTTGTTACAGCATACTTGTATATAAACAATGCTGCTTGTAACTGTTCTGAAGTAACGAAATACAGAGAGAAAAAGTTTCCTTTTAGCTCCAAAATTCTCTAGTTCTAACAAGTTCAAGTGATGCAACAATGTCAAACTTGAAATGCTTTGTGGGATTTCACCAGAAAGCTGATTCATGGAGAAATCAATGGACTCTAAAGATCTGATAGAACCAGTATTCGCAGGAATTTTTCCAATAAGAAGATTATAGTATAAATTCAGGGACTCCAATGCTCCAAGAGTTATCATTTCTATTGGAATTTCTCCAGAGAAGTTATTGCTGGACAGGTCTATCATTCTCACCAAATTAAGAATCATGTTGTATTCATCTGTTTTCCCATTCATCGCGAGTGAATCATATTCAAGAAAATCTTTGGTAATATTAAGTCACTTTCCTGGAAAACTGAAAAAGGATTCGTATTGTATATAATTGCCCACAGGACAGTTCATTGTCATCATGGCACTGAAGTTATTGATGCATCTTGGTATAGTTCCAGAGAGATTATTAGAAGCAAGATCTAAGATCTGCAGTGAAGCCAAATGATAAAGTTCCATAGGTAAAAGGCCACGAAACTTGTTCAAACGAAGGTTGAGAATTGTTAATCTTGAAAACCCTTCACCAATCCAATTAGGAACATTTCCCGAAAACTTATTTTCGGCAATGTCGAGTACCACCAAGGCTGTACAATTTTTAAGAGACAGAGGAATTGGCCCTGAGAAGTTGTTTTTCCGCAGGTGTAATGAATGAAGGGACTTTAAAGATCCCTTAGAGGTTGGAAGGGTACTAATAAATTTATTATCACTTAGATCCAAGACAATTAACGACTGTCAGTTCATCCAACAATCTGGTAATTCTCCAGATAAAAGATTGCCTACAATCTTGAGAAATTGAATAAGTGTTAAGTCATTCATTCCACAATTGAAAAAGTGAGAAACAGATCTTGACAAGCTATTGTTAGAAAGGTCTAGTACTATCAAGCTTTGGGATATAAGAGGCAACTGACCAGATAAATTATTTGAACTCAAGTCCAATGATTGAAGTTGAGTGGCTTCATTATTGAAATTCGGAATCTTCCCTTCGATTTGGTTATGAGAGAGATTTAAATAATTTAAGTGTGAAAAATGTTTCCAAAACCAACTAGGAATGATATCCAAAATCCCTGAGTTAGATCTGTTATGACAGGATCTAAAATCAAGGTCTTTAAGTTGAAAAGGAGGAGTCCAATTGAGACTAACATTTAATGTTAGTGAATTTTCAGATGCATAAAAAGTCAACAATCTTGTTAGATTTGCGAAGTGAATTTGAGACTAAGTTCCATTTAATTTATTGTAGAAAAGATCTATGTTTCTTACGGATGAAATTTATCCTAAAGACAAAGGAATTGGCCCAGAAATGGAGTTGTCACCTAGAAAAACAAAGTCTAGATTTTTAAAAAGTAAAAATTGATTGGTCAAATAGCCAGAAAGTTGACTATTGCTAAAATCTAACAACTCTAGTACATTTGAAACACAACCTGAGAAGACATTCAAGATTTCAGATATCTTCTGATTCAGTTTGAGACCTGAAAAGTCGACGTAACTCAAGTTGCAAAGTCTTCTCAGTGAAGTTGGAATTCCCCCTTCGAGTCTATTGTACGAGAGATCGAGATGACTGATTGAAGTCAAATTTCCTAAAGCACCTGAAATATTTCCTTGCAAGCTATTTTTCCCAAGAACAATGTTGTCAAGACAGCTAAATTTGTACAGCCAGTTTGGTATTGAAGAATTGAAATTGTTTGCGTGTAAACTAAGATCTCAAGGGAAGTCAAGTTTTGAAGACCATCAAAGATTGGAACTTGACAATTATTATCACCTAAATTGAGAGAGACTTAAGTGCCTAAGGCCAGAAACCCAATTCATAATCAAAGAGTTGTCAAGTTGATTGAGAGAACGATCAAGGCAACAAGAGATGAAAAATTTGCAATGGGCTTCAGAGGAAAGTTATGGAGTCCACAACCGGTCAATTTTGGCACTTTTAAAGAAGGGAGTTCACCTGTTATCACAGCCAATAAGAGGTTTGGCTGAGGTTAACAAAGCTCAAATCAAGGTGCCCTAGCAGAGAAAGGCGAGATAGCCACAATAAATTATCAATATATATGAAACCATCATTCAGGCTGAGGTCAAGATATCGCAGATTAGAGAGGTTATCAATTTGGTAAGGAATCATTGCCAAAAAGTGATTTAAATGAAGATTAAGACATTTTAATTTTTCCATAGAACCAGGCAATCTAGGAATCTGAGTTCTCTCAAAATTATTACCGCTCAAGTCCAAGCAATTCAAAAACTCTAAGTGAATCAAGAAGGGATTTATCTTACCACCCAAGATTGACCTTTCATCAGCCATATATCCATCAAATCTAATCGTAGGATTTCTGAGGTGGAGCTCCAAGACATGGCCTGTCAAGTTGTCACAGACAATGCCAGCCTAATCACAACAATCTCCATCCTTTGTCCAAGAGGCAAGCCAGTTGGAAAGATCGATGAGATCTTTTCTGAACTTTAAAAGTGCTTGTCTCTCACTCTTAATGCAGCCCAGGTAAGAGTTTCCATTGTAGAGGCTAGTAATATTGAAGATTATTAAGACAATTAGCAACTCAAGGGAAAGGGTGGCTACAATAGTTCTCATGGATAGTTTTACTAAGACAATTAGCAACTCAAGGGAAAGGGTGGCTACAACAATTCTCATGGTTAGTTTTACTGCAATTGAAAAGGACAATGTGCATGAGAGGTGGTCAATATCATGCTATTTATAGCGTGTTTACCATATGATAATGTAATGACATCAGCTTTCTTCTAAGAAGGTCGTTTCAGGAAATTTCAACCATTATTACTTTGTCTTTTGAGTTGCAATTTCTAAGAAAATTACTCGCTCTATGCCTTACTATGCAAACAAAGTAAACATTAGCTCCATCAAAGAGGACATTAATAGTTAAGGCTTTGATTTCTCTAACTTCAAGATATTTCAGTCATTTATGTTGATAATTGGAAAGAAGCAAGCTTTTTCCACGAAGCTACTAGTTTCAAAGTATGAAGGAAATACAAATTACAATTGCCCTCTCGTATGGTTTTTGTCATGATTAAAAATCTTCTTTTCTTGTATGTGTGTGTGTGTGTATATATATATATATATATATTTATGTTGCGGATGGTGGAATGTTTTACCACCTTAATTACATTTTTCTTCCCACCACCCTAATTACATTTTTCTACCCTTGCATTTAATGCAATTCCCCACCAAACGCATTTATTGATCGAATTGGGCTTGTCTATAAACCCCTTAGTTTTCACCACTCGAAGATATACATATAACCTTTCTCTCAATCTCTCCTTCTCTTTTATAATATATATTTCTATCACATCCTTTTAATTGCTCACGGCCGTCACATATTAAATAAAAGGAAGAACTTTGCTCTCTCATCTCCTCATGTGCCTATCTATCTTATAAAATATATTGCATAGAACATTCACAATGTCATCATTAACTTCTCATCTTTCACTTACACCCTTACACTATACGTTACAATTATATTTAGTTATATAACACGTTATCAACACGATAGTACTTTGTAGGTATATTTTCTATCTCTATACCAAACTAAAATTAGTTGGTTATTCTTGGAAGTATGCTCTGTGGTTGTCATTTATCTGGATCCTCTATATCAGAAAACAAGAATACTTTATAATCTCAACTAGTTTGTGTTTATTGTGCTTTATTTTCTTTCTTTGTATTTATTTATCTCTTTGCATACTATTATATATATATATATATAGCGATCATTGCAAACCTGAAGCTTGTAAGTAGAGGCAAATTAAAGAACCTGAAGTCCTGAAATTATCAAGTGAACCAGAAAATGTCTAACGTAAAAAGCTTAGAGTTTGCTACCTTGACCCTAGAAATAAAAGGGTATTTGATATAGGCCCTAAATGTTCAATCACATTTGTGTGCAGAAAATTTGGAACATACTATAGTGGAAGGCAATTAGGCAATTCCACAAGAAAAGGTTAAAGCAATGAATTTCATGCGCCACCATCTGTGTGAGAACCTGAAAATCTAATATATATCTGAAAAGAATCCAGTAGTGTTATGGAAAAGCTTGAAAAAAAGATTTGACCATCAAAGGGATGTGTTTCTCTCTATGACAAAACGTGCTTTTGATCAGTTAAGATTCTGGGATTTTAAATAAATTTCTAGACACAATTCTACTTTTTTTTACTATTGTTGTATAATTGAAATTATATAGTATAAATATATCTGATAATGATCTGATAGGCAAAACATTGTCTACATTTCATGCCTCAAATGTGATCCTACATTAACAGTATCGAGAGCATCATTTTAAGAAATATTCAGAACATATTTCATGTCTCCTTCTTGCTAAATAGCATAATGAGTTGTTAATGAAAAATCACCAACTACGTCCTACTAGCTCACTATCCTTCCCAAAAATGAATGCTAGTAATTTTAATGGCCAAGGGCAAGGACAAGGAGGAGGACGAGGCAGCAAAAATAGTAATCATCGAGGTGGTCAGAAATCTTGAGGACAAAAGAATATCAAAAATGCCCACCAGAAGTGGGAAAGTTACGAGGCTAAACATTTCAAAGGCAAAGGTTCACAAAATAAACCTTCCAAGAAACATGAGGAAACTTGTCACAGATGTGGCATGACTGAAAATTAATCACGTACCTATCGTATTGCTAAACATTTGGTGGAATTCTATCAAGCCTCTATGAAGGGAAAAGAAAAGAAAAAGCTGAAACAAACATTGTTGATCACTCAGATCCAGTTGATACAACTTGATGTTTCAAATTTCTTTGCAGATCTAGAGGGGAGAATAAATCACTTAATTGCTGATGGAAATGTCCACACCATTTAAGCTTTGATATTTTCTACTCTATTTTGCTTTGTTATTATCTATGTCATCTATTACTATGTTTTATGTACTTTCATGTTTTATGTTATGTCATGCTATCTAATTTATTTTCTTCAGTGTAAGGATATGGCTTTAAAAAGCTTGCTGTCATTTCCAAGAACGAATAACGAGGATATTTGTTTGATTGATAGTGCCACAACACACATAATCCTTCAAAATAAGAAATATTTTCTACGCTTGACCATGATTGCAGCAAAAATAAATACCATATCAGGATCTGAAAATTTGATTGAAGGCTCTAGAAGAGCCATGATCCTATTAGCAAGTGGAACCAAAATATTGATCCAAAAAGCTTTGTATTCAAGTAGATCCAGAAGAAATCTACTTAGTTTCATAGACATAAGAAAACAATGGATATCATATTGAAACTACGTGTAAGAATAATACAAAACTTCTTTGTATTACCTCTAACGTCTCTAGACAAAAACAAATATTAGAAAAAACCTCCTACTTTATCATCTGGATTATATTATAAGATCATTAAACAATTGAAGCCTATGCGATCATAAACCAGAAGTTTTGTGACCCAAGGATTTATATGCTTTGGGACCGTCTTGGACATTGAGGATCCACTATGATGCATAGGATCATTGAAAATTTTCATGGACATTTATTAAAGAACTTGAAGATTCTTTTGTCCAATGAAAATACTTGTGTTCCTTGTTCTCAAGGAAAGTTGGTGGTGAAACCATCTCATTCTAAAGTTAATATTGAATTCCTATCATTATTGCAAAGAATACAAGGGGATATATGTGGACCTAGTGGGTCATTTCTTTATTTTATCCTAATTGATGCTTATGCAAGGTGGTCACATGTTTGTGTATTGTCTACTTGTAACGTTACTTTTGATAGATTGCTTGCACAGATTATTAAGTTATGGGCACATTTTCCAGACTACCCAATCAAGTCAATACGTCTGCATAATACTGGAGAGTTTACTTCTCAGACATTTGATTATTACTGTATGTTAGTGGGGATTGATGTTGAACACCCAATTCCATATGTACATACTCAAAATGGATTGGCAGAATTGTTGATCAAATGAATCCAGGTAATTACTCGACCTTTGTTATTACGTTCAAAATTACCTATTTCTACCTGGGGTCATGTAGTTTTACATGTTGGGCATTAATACGACTATGACCCACTGCTTATCATCAATATTCTTCATCTTAACTTATTCTTGGTCATCAACTAATATATCTCATTTGAGAGTATTTGGTTGCGCAATGCAAGTACCAATTGAACCACCATAACGAACCAAAATGGGTCCACAACGTAGGCTAGGCATTTATGTTGGTTTTAATTCACCTTCAATTATTCGATATCTTAAACCTTTAACTAGTAAACTTTTTATTGCACGATTTGCGGATTGTCATTTTGATAAGACAGACTTCCCATCTTTAGGGAATGAGAAAACGCCTCTTAAAGTTAGGCATGAACTTTCTTGGAATGTCTCAAATCTGTCTCATATGAATCCTCACACCACTTAATGTGAAAATGAAGTGTGAAGAATAATACATCTTCAAAGAATTGCTAATGAATTGCCCAATGCATTCAAAGATACAGCAAAGGTGACAAAATCCCATATACTATCAGCTAATTCCAGGAAGGATTGTAATACCTTCTGGACAATCTATCTAATTAGAATTGGCTAAATTACTAATTGCACGCTAGAAGCGTGGCGGACCATTTAGAGCTAAAGATATTGTTCCCTGGAAGAGAAGATTGAATTCCACAATCTCTAAATCAACTCTTGAAGAGCTAAATGTCCTAGAAGAGATATTAGCCCCTAAAATGGCACAAGTCCCGGAAGTGACAAAAGCCCTTGAAGTGGCATGTATCCTAGAAGCAATAACCCCTGAAGTGGAAAAGATCCATGAAGAGACAAATAAAGAAACAGTAATAAATTATTCATATGCAGAAGAAATATGGAATGTGGGAAAATAGTCATCGATGATATATGCTCTTTTACATTAGCCACTAAAATCATGCATGATTATTCTGAGTCACATACTATTGACGAATGCCGGTAAAGGCATAATTGGCCTAAATGGAAAAAAGCAATCAAAGCAGTGTTGGCTTCTTTAGAAAAATGAAAAGTGTTTGGACTTGTAGTCCGGCTACCTGAAGAAGTCAAACCTGTCGGGTATAAATGGGTTTTCACAAGAAAACGTAATGAGAAAAATAAGATTGCTAGATATAAAGCCCGACTCGTGGGTCAAGGATTTTCCCAAAGACTCGGTATTGAATATGATGAAACATATTCACCGGCGATGGATGGAATCACATTTAGATATTTAATTAGTTTATCAATATCTAAAGGGCTTGACATGCGTATTGTAGACATGGTTTTTGCATATTTGTATGTTACTTTGGATATAGACATATATATAAAAGTCCCTTAAGGATTTAAATTGCCCGAAGCAAATACAACAAAATCCTAGAAATATATATTCAATCAAATTACAAAGATCATTGTATGGATTGAAACAATCTGGGCAAATGTCGTATAATTAACTTAGTGAGTACCTTATCAAGGATATGTATTCATAAAGATATCAGGATTTGGATTTACTATTATAGCAGTATATGTCAATGACATGAATATAATTAGGACTCTTGAAGAGCTTTAAGAAGCTACTGAATACTTGAAAAGAGAATTTGAAGTAAAGGATATGGGAAAAACAAAATATATCTCATCCTGCTGCTCAAGCATAATGATAATGGGATACATGTCCACCAATCTAATTATAGTGAAAAGATCCTAAAATGTTTTAATATGGATAAAGCTCATCCCCTGAGTACTCTAATGTAATTCAGTCTAAAAAGGATCCATTTCGTCCTAAAGAGGATGATGAAGAGATATTGGGTCCTGAAATACTATATCTCAATGCAATAGGTGCTTTCTTATATTTAGCACAATGTACTAGACCGGACATTTCATTTGCTGTAAATCTGCTACGAAGATTTAGCTCCACACTAAGACGTCGACATCGGAAAGGAGTCAAACATATCTTTTGTTACCTTTGTGGAACAATTGATTTGGGATTATTTTACTCAAAACAATATCTCAGAATGAAGGACTATTCAGTTATGCAGATACTGGATACTTTTCTGACCCCCACAAAGTTCGCTCATAGATAGGTTATGTCTTTACACACAATGGTAGAGCAATATGATGGTGATCCACTAAACAATCTTTGGTTGCTACATCTTCAAATCATGCTGAGATCCTTGCACTTCATAAAGCCAGTTGAAAGTGCATATGGGTAAGATCTATCATCTAGCATATTCAAGGTACCTATAAATTACCCTCTATCTTAAACTTTCCTACACTAATATTTGAAGATAATGCTGCATGCATTGCTCAAATCCAAGGAGGATATATCAAGGGAGACAGAACTAAACATATCTCTCCAAAATTCTTCTACACTCATGAGCTTCAACAAGATAAAATGATCGACGTTAGACAAATACAATCTAACAATAATTTTGCTGATTTGTTCACCAAAGCATTATTGAGGTCAATATTTGAGAAGATGGTTTACAGTATTGGCATGCGTCGACTTTCCAAGCAACAAAAATAATTTTTGTCGCCATGAGGGGAAGTAGTCATTAGGGGGAGCATTATGGACATATATGCACTGTACTCTTTTTTCTTTGACCAGGTTTTATCCTACTGGGTTTTATTGGTAAGGTTTTTAATGAGGCAGCTGCAGTTCAACATCACTTTAAATTTTCAAAAATATAATTGTATTTCTTTTCTAAGGTTTTTATCCCATTGGGTTTTTTCTTAGCAAAGTTAAATACAATTATCTTAAAATGATGGATCCTTGTTAAGATTTCAACAGGATAGTTCTCAAAGCAAATCTAGTTTTGCTTATTTTCGAGTGGTAAAAATTCCAAGGGGGAATGTTGTGGATGGTGGAATGTTTTACCATCTTAATTACATTTTTCTTCCCACCACCCTAATTACATTTTTCTATCCTTGCATTTAATGCAATTCCCCACCAAACGCATTTGTTGATCGAATTGGACTTGTGTATAAACCCCTCAGTTTTCATCACTTGAAGACATACATATAACCTTTCTCTCAATCTCCCTTTCTCTTCAATAACATATATTTCTCTCACATCCTTTCAATTGCACGCGACCCACACATATCAGAGAAAAGGAAGAGCTTTGCTCTCTCATCTCCTCAGGTGTCTATCTTATAAAATATATTACATATAACACTTACAATCTCATCCATTTACTTCTCATCTTTTCACTTACACCGTTACATTATATGTTACAATTATATTTAGTTATATGACAATTTAAAGTTATATATACTTTTAGAAATACTACAACAATCTCTTGCACTCCCTTTTTCACTTTCCAAATCTTGTATTGATGCGTATCCACAAAATTTTATTATACTGCGATGATGACAAATAAATTATTTATTTTACAACCAAGAAAATGTTTCTAGCGTTTTTTTATATAATTAATTTTTAAACTATGCTGAATTTTAGAGCCTTTAACTCTTCGAAGAAGGCTTACTATGGAATTGTCGAAGTTTCCCATTTTAGAAAGTTTTCCACTAGCAAGAATCTGCAAGTAATTGCATAAGCTTTTGATTGAATATATGCCACGGGTGAGGTTTTGTATAGTTTAGAAGCAGTGGGCTAACAATAACACCAATCCCACAAAAATATGTCATGAAATAAGAGTGTTAGTCCTAACCCTTTAAAGGAAAGAGTGTCTTGCAAATATTAAATAATCCCGAACTTGAATACTTTTTCTTAATTGCAAATTTATCACTTAATTAAAATTACCTTAAACAAATATTATATCAAAATTAATCACATAAATATATATATTTGTGAAAAAGTTATTTTTACATCCACATACTTTAAACTCTGAATAACACATTTTTGACGTAAAAACTCAAAAATGCAAAGAATTTCCTAGCCACTCGTCTTGATATATTACATTTCAATACTTTTTAAATTATTGCAATGACATCAACTTTCTACAAATAAGCTCGTTACAGGAAATTTTATCCATTATTATTTTGTCTTTTGTGTTGAGTTTTCTAAGAAAACGACTAGCCCTTACTATGCTAATAAAGTATACATTAAATCCATCAAAGATGGCATTAATTGTTAAGGCTTTGATTTTGCTAACTCGAACATATTCATGTCATTTATGTCAATAATTGGAGAGAAGAACGCTTTTTCCATGAAGCTACTACTTTCAAAGTTGAAGGAAATAAAAATAAAAATTATCCTTAGGCATGGTTTTTGTCATGATTAAAAAACTTCTTGTCATGTATATATATATTTATTTAAAGTTCTATATAATTTTAGAAATTCTATGACAATCTCTTGCACTCCCTTTCCTCACTTTACCCGTATCCACAAAACTTTATTATACTATAAATGACAAATAAATTATTTATTTACAATCAAGAAAATGTTTTTGGCATTTTTTATATAATTAATTTTTAAATTGTGCTGAATTTTAGAGCCTTTAACTCTTCGGAGAAGGCTTTATTATTGTAGAATTGTTGAAGTTTTCCACTGGCAAGAATTTGCAAGTAATTGCATAAGCTTTTCATTGAATATATGCTAAAGGTGAGGTTTGGTTTAGTTCAAAAGTAGTGGGCTTCCAATAGCACCAGTCCCACAAAAATATGTCATGAAAGAGTGTTAGTCCTAACCCTTTAAAGGAAATATTTGTTAGCCCTAAGGCTACATGATAACTTTGATGATAACAATACACATTGATTCATTATGATTTACTAACATGTTTATTTATGTGCAAGAGTAATATCATTGAAATAATTGTAAAATCAAGAAGAGGGTTATTAAAATGAAATGTTGAAGCTAAGGAGAAGACTACATGTTAAAGGCACCAAAGTTTAATAACAAGGTTTGACTCAAGGAATGTAACACAGAGCAATGTTCAATCAATTGCTCATATATTTCTCTAAAAATGTCCAAATGATGTGACTCTTAATCCTTTAGAAACCTTACTCAATTTATAACATTTCATATGTTTTAAAGAAATTCAAATTTCAAGTGCAAGGTTGTCCAAATCATCATGCAAGTTGAAAGACAAATGAAAGTAGCCGACATGAGCATTGAATACTATTTTGGACATATCTTGAGCTACAAATATCAAAATGACTTGATTCTTATGGAATTGAAAAGAGGACTTAATGAGGCACATTTTATATGTCTTGAAGAAATTCAAATTTCAAATGGAAGGCTAAAATAATTGACATGCAATTCGATAGACTGACACAGAGAAGAAAAATCAACTCATATGAGTACCAAATGATATTTTATCCATATCTTGAGCTAGAGTTATCCAAATTACTTGATTCTTGATGTTGTGGAAAGCTTATTCAAATATGAAGATTTTTTATGTTTTGAAAAAATTCAAATTTCAAGTGAAAGGCAGACATAATTGACATGCAAGTCAATGGATTGACACAAGGAAGAAAAATCAACTCACATGAGCACTGAATGGTTTTTTGGCCATATCTTGAGATACAGATATCCAAAGGACTTGGTTCTTGATGCGTTGGAAAGCTTATTCAATTTTGCAGATCTTTTATGTTTTGCATACTTTCAAATTTCAAACAGAACATTGATAAAAATGGCAGACAAAATTTCAGTTTTTATGGTGGGCAGAAAATTTGGAGTTGGTGTCTTCACTTGATTAAGTTCTTCCCATTTGCCTATAAAAGGAGCCCTTCTCCCATGCATTCAGCAGGAAGAAGAGAAGCATCTATCAAGAAAAAAAAAACAAGAGAAATATGAAGTCTAGAGAGCTTTTATATTCTTAATCTACTCTTTGAAGAGAGTTGTACTTTTGTTATAAAAATTTTCTTTGTTCTTGTATTGTGGTGAGAGAGAGATCTTCTTGTAAAGGATAAAAGTTATCCTTGGGAGAACTCTTGGTGTGGTGTTATCAAGAGTTGAAGGAAGAATCCTTGGTGAGGTTGTTCATCAAGAAAAACTCTTGGTGTGGTGTTATCAAGAGTTGAAGAAAAAAGTCTTGGTGAAGTTATTCACCAAGCAAGTTGTAAAGTATTCTACAACTTAGTGGAAAGCCTAGCTTGTGGAGGAGCTAGGAGCCCGTGTTCGTAGGCGAGGTTTGCCGAACCACGTAAATTAAGTTTGCACTCTCTCTATCCCTATACTCTTTATATTTACTTATACTTGTGATTGTTCTTTATTGCTGTTCTCTTGATTGCATTCTATTTTCATCTTCTTCGCCTTTATTCTCAAAGAAAGAGTTAAGTAATTTTGATCTTTCTAGAAAGGTTTTCTAAATCCGTTTTTATAAATAAAAACCCAATTCACCCCCCCTCTTGGGTTGCCATACCTGGGTCAACAAGTGGTATCAGAGCAAGGTTGCTCATTTTTTTTAAAATCTTAACCGATTTTGAGCTATGGCAACTTTTAATTCAACTTTATATGTTGAGGGGCTTTCTATCTCTAGACCTCCATTTTTTAATGGAAGTGATTACTCTTATTGGAAAACTAGAATGTGTATTTTCTTTCAATCTTTTGATTATGATTTGTGCTCTATTGTTTTGGAAGGAGCTTTTGTTCCTACCAAAATTGAAAATAGAGAAAGCATGCTTAAAAAACCTAAAGAGTTTAGTGAAGATGATAAAAAGAAATTGAGTTTGAAAGCTAAAGCTATGAATGTGTTGTATTGTGCTCTAGATAGAAATGAGTTTAATAGAATATCTACTTGTTCTACGGCACAAGAAATATGGCACACACTTGAAGTAACTCATGAAGGAACTAGTCAAGTTAAAGAATCCAAAATTAGTATGCTAGTTCATAGTTATGAGCTTTTTAAGATGAAATCGGATGAATCAATTTCTGAAATGTTTACTAGATTTACGGATATTATTAATAGTTTGAAATCTCTTGGTAAATCTTATTCTAATGTTGAAATGGTGAGAAAGATTCTTAGGTGTCTACCAAAATCTTGGGAGCCAAAGGTGACAGCAATTCAAGAAGCAAAGGACCTCACCAAACTACCATTAGAAGAATTTATGGGTTCTCTCATGACTCATAAAATCACCTTGAAGGAGAATGAAGAAGATTTCAAAAAAAAGAAAAATATCGCTTTCAAATCTTCAACAAAAGAAGATGATGAGTCCGACGATGAAGGAGATGATGAAGATCTTGCATTCATCAAAATAAAGCTAAAAAGGATGATTAGAAGAAACCAAGGATTCAAGAAGAATTCTAGAAGGGAGTACAAAGGGCAAAGCCCAAAGCAAGATAAGAAAAATGATCAAGTCATTTGCTATGAGTGCAAGAAATCGGGACATGTAAAGATGGATTGTCCTTACTTCAAGAGTCAAAACAAGAAATCCAAAGCAATGAAAGCCACAAATTGGGATGATAGTGAAGCTAGCTCTACCGAAGAAGAAGATTGCGAAATGGCAAACATGTGCTTCATGGCTTTAAGTGAAGATGAGGTAAGTATTCTAAACTATGATCCTAAACTTTCATATGATGAATTACTTGAAGCATTCCAAAATTTACATGTGCAAATTGATAAGAAAAACTCAAAAATCAATGCTTTCAAAAAGAAGTCAAAAATCATGTTATCTCAATTAGAAGAGTTGGTAGAAATAAATGAAGCTTTAGAAAATGAAAATGAAATTTTAAAGCAAAAAGATTTTGAAAGTTTGGAAAGTCAAATACATTTATTAAAAACTGAAAATGACATTTTAAAACAAAAGGATTTTGATAAATTGGAGAAACAAAATGCTATTTTGAAAAAGGAAAATAATGACTTAAGAAATATTGTTGATAGTTTTACAAAAAGCACAAAAAATTTGAATTCTATGTTACAAAACCAAAGGTGTGTTTTTGATAAAAGAGGGTTAGGATATAAAACTTATAAAACTCAAAACTATTTTAAAAACTATTTTGTTCATGCATCTTCTAGGAATAATCCTAATCATTCATGTACTTATTGTGGAAAAAAAGGACACAAAGTGCATTCTTGCTATATTAAAAGAAATCCTAATTTGAAACAAATATGGGTTTCAAAAAGTACCATAACTAACCCCCAAGGACCCAAGAACTTTTGGGTACCAAAAAGTTACTCCTTGAATGTTGATTGTAGAGACAAAGGAGTGGCAAACACAAGTGGTACTTAGATAGTGGATGCTCAAGGCATATGACCGGATATGCCTCCAAATTCTCAAGATTAATCATGAAGAAAGGAGGATATGTGACCTTCGGTGATAATGCCAAAGGAAGGGTAATCGGACATGGTGATATTGGTAACCATTCTTCACCTATTATTAAAGATGTTTTGCTTGTTCATGGTTTAAAACATGATTTGATTAGCATTAGTCAATTGTGTGAGAAGAGATATTTTGCTGCTTTTGAGCCTAATAGATGTGTGATTAAGGATGTTAGTAACAATAAGACATTATTTGTTGGTAATAGATGTGATAATATTTATACAATTGATATTGATGTTAATGATCATGTAGAAAATTGTTTCATTGTTAATCATGATGCTTGGTTATGGCATAGAAGGTTAGGTCATGCTAGCATGGACACAATTTCAAAAATTTCTAAAAATGAGTTAGTTGATGGTCTTCCAAAAATAAAATTTGAAAAGGATAAGATTTGTGATGCTTGTCAATTTGGAAAACAAGTGAGAACTTCTTTTAAACAAAACAAATTTATTTCAACAAGTAAACCTTTACAATTACTTCATTTGGATTTATTTGGACCATCAAGAACTCAAAGCCTTGGTGGAAAGTATTATGTTTTTGTTATTGTGGATGATTATTCAAGATTCACTTGGATGTTATTCTTGAAAACTAAAAATGAGGCCACATAAGCTTTTTTTAAAATTTGCAAAAAGAGTCTAAAATCAAAAAGGTTATTCTATTGTGTCCATTAGGAGTGATCATGGTGGTGAAGTAGACAATGTTACATTTGAAAATCTTTGTGATAAAAATGGTTTTGAGCATAATTTTTCCTCACCTAGAACTCCACAACAAAATGGTGTTGTTGAGAAGAAAAATAGGACTATCCAAGAAATGGCTAGGACCATATTACTTGAAAATAATTTGCCAAAATATTTTTGGGCCGAAACCGTTAATACCGCATGCTTTATAATCAATAGAGTCCATATTAGAGCTTTAATAAAGAAAACTCCTTATGAACTTTGGAAAGGAAGAAAACCCAACATTGGATTTTTTAAAAGTTTTTGGATGTAAATGTTTTATTTTAAACACTAAGGATAACCTTGGAAAATTTGATGCAAAGCCGATGTTGGAATTTTTGTTGGCTACTCCAACCATAGTAAAGCATATAGAGTTTTTAACAAAAAGACTCTTACTATTAAAGAATCTATGCATGTTGAATTTGATGAAACTAATGTGATTTCTTTAAAGAATTTAGATGATGATATTGTTGAAGTAGAAAGGCAAATCAAGGAATCAAGGCTTGATGAAAAGAGCCAAGATGGATTACAACTTCAACAAGAAAATCTTGAGGAAGTAAATGATTCTTCCCAAGAATTACCAAAGGAATGGAGGTATGCAAAAGCTCACCCTAAAGATCTCATTATTGGTGAACCATCACAAGGTATGAAAACTATATCTTCTTTTAGGAACTTTTGTAATCATTTTGCTTTTGTCTCTTAATTTGAACCAAAATCTTTTAAAGAAGCCGAAAATGACGAAAGTTGGATTTTGGCTATACAAGAAGAATTGAACCAATTTGAGAGAAATCAAGTTTGGGAATTAGTCCCTAGACCAAAAAATCATTCTTTTATAGGCACTAAATGGATTTTTAGAAATAAAGTAGATGAAAATGGCACCATTATTAGAAACAAAGCTAGACTTGTTGCTCAAGGATATAATCAAGAAGAAAGTATTGATTATGAGGAAACCTTTGCACCGGTTGCTGGATTAGCATCCATTAGAATGTTGTGTGCATTTGCATGTTATAAAAATTTTACATTATATCAAATGAATGTCAAAAGTGCGTTTTTAAATGGTTACATTATGGAGGAAGCATATGTCGAGCAACCTCTTGGTTTCAAAATCATGATTTTCCAAACCATGTTTTCAAACTCAAAAAGGCACTTTATGGCTTGAAACAAGCACCAAGAGCATGGTATGATAGATTGAACAAATTTCTCATTGATAATGGTTTCGAAATGAAAAAAGTTGATACTACTTTTTTTGTTAAAACAAAAAATGATGATTTATTAATTGTTCAAATCTATGTTGATGATATTATATTTGGTGCTACTAATGTTTCTATGTGTGAGAAATTTTCCAAGTGCATGCAACAAGAATTTGAAATGAGCTTAATGGGAGAATTAAATTTCTTCCGTGGACTTCAAATCAAGCAATCAATAGATGGGATCTTCATAAATGAAGCTAAATACACAAGAGATCTTCTTAAGAAGTTTGGCATGGATAATTTAAGGACATATAACACACCTATGGGTACATTAACCAAGCTTGACAAGGATGAGAAAGGAAAAGATGTTGAGGTAACAAAATATCGAGGTAAGATTGGCTCTCTTTTGTATTTAACTGCTAGTAGACCTGATATTATGTTTAGTGTGTGTATGTGTGCTAGATTTCAATATTGTCCAAAGGAATCTCACATTAAGGCTGTCAAAAGGATATTTAGATATCTTCTTGGAACCATAAATCTAGGTCTTTGGTATCCTAAGTGTGATAATTTTGATCTAATTAGTTATTTCGATGCAGACTTTGCCGGAAGTCTTCTTGATAGAAAGAACACTAGTGGCTTTTGCCATTTTCTAGGACATGCATTAGTCTCATGGTTTAGTAGAAAACAAAATTCTGTTGCCTTATCAACCGTGGAAGCTGAGTATATTGCAATAGGAAGTTGTTATGCACAATCTTTTTGGATGAAACAAATTTTAAAAGATTATGGTGTGGTATTTGATCATATTCCCATCAAATGTGACAATATAAGTGCCATCAACTTCAAAAAATCCCATACAACACTCTAGGACTAAGCATATAGAGATTAGACATCATTTTATTAGAGATCATGTGCAAAAAGGTAATATTTCTTTAGAATTTGTTCCCACCGATAAACAATTAGCCTATATATTTACTAAACCTCTTAGTCAAGATAGATTTTGCATAATTAGAAGAGAATTAGGCATGTTGGATATGTCTTAATTTTGCTTTAATATGATAATCTTTGAATGTTAGCATATGTTAAGGGGGAGAATATATTTATGGGGAGTAGTTAATTTGATTACATCTTTTTGATGATAACAAAAGGGGGAGAAATGGTTGGATTGCTTGTATTTATAATAGTTGCTCTCTTTTTGTTTATTGTTGATTTTATTTTCATTCTTGATTTTAGATTATATTTTAAAGCAATCAATGGTTTGTCATCATCAAAAAGGGGGAGATTGTTAGCCCTAAGGCTACATGATAATTTTGATGATAACAATACACATTGATTAATTGTGATTTACTAACATGTTTATTTATGTGCAAGAGTAATATCATTGAAATAATTGTAAAATCAAGAAGAGGGTTATTAAAATGAAATGTTGAAGCTAAGGAGAAGACTATATGTTAAAGGCACCAAAGTTTAATAACAAAGTTTGACTCAAGGAATGTGACACATGAGCAATGTTCAATCAATTAGTCATATATTTCTCTAAAAATGTCCAAATGACATGATTATTAAGCCTTTGAAAAGCTTACTCAATTTATAACATTTCACATGTTTTAAAGAAATTCAAATTTCAAGTGCAAGGTTGTCCAAATCATCATGCAAGTTGAAAGACAAATGGAAGCAGCTGACATGAGCACTGAATACTATTTTGGACATATCTTGTGCTAGAAATATCAAAATGACTTGATTCTTATGGAATTGAAAGAGGACTTAATGAGACACATTTTATATGTTTTGAAGAAATTCAAATTTCAAATGGAAGGCCGACATAATTGACATGCAATTCGATGGACTGACACAGAGAAGAAAATTCAACTCATATGAGCACTGAATAATGTTTTATCCATATCTTGAGCTAGCATTATTCAAATGACTTGATTATTGATGTTATAGAAAGCTTATTCAAATATGAAGATTTTTTATGTTTTGAAGAAATTCAAATTTCAAGTGAAAGGCCGACATAATTGACATGCAAGTCAATGGACTGACACAAGGAAGAAAAATCAACTCACATAAGCACCGAATGGTTTTTTGGCCATATCTTGAGATACAGATATCCAAATGACTTGGTTCTTGATGCGTTGGAAAGCTTATTCAATTGTGCAGATATTTTATGTTTTGCATACTTTCAAATTTCAAACGAAACATTGACAAAAATGGCAGACAAAATTTTGGTGTTTATGGTGGGCAGAAAATTTGGAGTTGGTGTCTTCACTTGATTAAGTTCATCCCATTTGCCTATAAAATGAGCCCTTCTCCCATGCATTCAGCAAGAAGAAGAAAAGCATCTATCAAGCAAAAAAAAAAAAAAAACAAGAGAAATATAAAGTCTAGAGAGCTTTTATATTCTTTATCTACTCTTTGAAGAGAGTTATACTTTTGTTGTAAAAATTTTCTTTGTTCTTGTATTGTGGTGAGAGAGAGATCTTCTTGTAAAGGATAAAAGTTATCCTTGGGAGAACTCTTGGTGTGGTGTTATCAAGAGTTGAAGGAAGAATCCTTGGTGAGGTTGTTCATCAAGAAGAACTCTTAGTGTGGTGTTATCAAGAGTTGAAGGAAAAAGTCTTCATGAAGTTGTTCATCAAGCAAGTTGTAAAGTATTCTACAACTTAGTGGAAAGCCTAGCTTCTAGAGGAGCTAGGAGCCCGTGGACGTAGGCGAGGTTTGCCGAACCATGTAAATTGAGTTTGCACTCTCTCTATCCCTATACTCTTTATATTTACTTATACTTGTGATTGTTCTTTATTGCTGTTCTCTTGATTGCATTCTATTTTCATCTTCTTCACCTTATTCTCAAAGAAAGAGTTAAGTAATTTTGATCTTTCTAGAAAAGTTTTCTAAATATGTTTTTATAAATAAAAACCCAATTCACCCCCCCTCTTGGGTTGCCATACCTGGGTCAACTGAATACTTTTTCTTAATTGCAAAGTTATCACTTAATTAAAATTACCTTTAAACAAATATTATATCAAAATTAATCACATAAATATATATATTTGTGAAGAAGTTATTTTTACATCCACATACTTTAAACTCTAAATAGCACATTTTTGACATAAAAAACTAAAAAATGCAAAGAATTTCCTAGCCACTCAACCTGATCTATTACATTGCAATACTTATTTAATTATTGCAATGACATCAACTTTCTACAGATAAGCTCGTTACAGGAAATTTCATCCACTATTATTCTTTCTTTTGTGTTGAGTTTTCTAAGAAAATGACTCGCTCTATGCCTTAATATGGTAGCAAAGTAGACATTAAATCCATCAAAGATGACATTAATAGTTAAGGCTTTGATTTTTCTAACTCTAAGATATTCATATCATTTATGTTAATAGTTGGAGAGAAGAAAGCTTTTTTCCACCAAGCTACTGCTTTCAAAGTCGAAGGAAATACAAATTAAATTTGCCCTTAGGTATGGTTTTTGTCATGATTAAAAACCTTCTTCTCATTTATGTCTATTTATTTAAAGTTATATATAATTTTAGAAATTCTATAACAATCTCTTGCACTCCCTATTTTCACTTTCCAACTCTTGCATTGACACATATCCACAAAACTTTATTATACTACCATGATGATAAATAAATTATTTATTTTACAACCAAGAGAATGTTTATAGCTTTTTTTATATAATTAATTTTTAAACTGCATTGAATTTTGGAGCCTTTAATTCTTTGAATAAGGCTTTATTACTGTGGAATTATCGAAGTTTTCCCATTTTAGAAAGTTTTTAGCTAGCAAGAATTTGCAAGTAATTGCATAATCTTTTGATTGATTATATGTCACAGGTGAGGTTTTATTTAGTTCAGTGGGTTGCCAATAGCACCAGTCCCACGAAACTACGTCATGAAAGGGCATTAATTCTAACCCTTTAAAGGAAAGAGTTTCTTCCAAATACTAAAGAATCTTGAACTTGAATACTTTTTCTTAGTGGCAAATTTATCACTTAATTAAAATTACCTTTAAACAAATATTACACGGAAATTAATCTCACACACACACGCACACATAGATCTATATATGTATATATATATATATATATATATATATATATATATATATGCGAAAAAGTTATTTTTATATCCACATACTTTAAACTCTAAATAACACATTTTTGACATAAAAACTCAAAAATGCAAACAATTTTCTAGCTAGTCATCTTGATCTATTACATTGCAATACTTTTCTAATTATTGCAATAAGATCAACTTTCCACAAATAAGCTTGTTACAGGAAATTTCGTCCATTATCGTTTTGCCTTTTGTGTTGAGTTTTCTGAGAAAATGCGAGGCTCTTACTATGCTAACAAAGTAAACATTAAATCCATCAAAGATGACATTAATAGTTCAGGCTTTTATTTTCCTAACTCAAAGGTATACTGTCATTTATGTTAATGATTGGAGAGAAGAAAGCTTTTTCCGCGAAGCTACTACTTTCAAAGTCGAAGGAAATACATAAAATTGCACTTAGGTATGGCTTTTGTCATGTTTAAAAACCTTCCTGTCATTTATATATATTTATTTAAAGTTATATAAAATTTTAGAAATTCTATAACAATCTCTTGCACTCCCTTTTTTCACTTTCCAACTCTTCCATTGATGCGTATCCACAAAACTTTATTATGCTACAATGATGACAAATAAATTATTTATTTTACAACTAATAAAATGTTTCTGGCATTGTTTTATATAATTGATTTTTGAGCTGTGTTGAATTTTAAAGCCTTTAACTCTTTGAAGAAGGCTTTATTACTGTGGAATTGCCGAAGTTTTTCCATTTTAGAAAGTTTTCTGGTGGCAAGAATCTGCAAGTAATTGCCTAAGCTTTTGATTAAATATATGCCACAGTTGAGGTTTTGTTTAGTTCAGAAGTAGTGGGCTCCCAATAGCACCAGTCCCACAAAAATATGTCATGAAAGAGTGTAAGTTGATCTAACCCTTCAACGGAAAGGGTGTCTTGCAAATAATAAAGAATCTCGAACTTGAATACTTTTTCTTAATTGCAAATTTATCACTTAATTAAATTTACCTTTAAACAAATGTTATATGGAAAGTAATCACACATACACACACAAATATATATATATATATATATATATATATTTGTGAAAAAGTTATTTTTCACATCCACATACTTCAAACTCTAAATAACACATTTTTGAAATAAAAAAATACAAAGAATTTCCTAGCCACTCGTCTTGATCTATTATATTGCAATACTTTTTTTAATTGTTGTAATGACGTCAACTTTTTACAAATAAGCTCATTCGAGGAAATTTCATCCATTATTACTTTGTCTTTTTGTGTTGAGTTTTCTATGAAAATGACTTGCTCTATGCCTTACTACGCTAACAAAGTAAACATTAAATCCATCAAAGATGACATTAATAGTTCAGGCTTTGATTTTTCTAACTCAAAGATATTCATGTTGTTTATGTCAATAATTGGAGAAAAAAAAAAGCTTTTTCCACAAAGCACTACTTTCAAAGTCGAAGGAAATACAAATTAAAATTGCCCTTAGGTATGGTTTTTGTCATGATTAAAAACTTCTTCTCATGTATATACGTTTATTTAAAGTTATATATAATTTTAGAAATTCTATATCAATCTCTTGCACTTCCTTTTTTCACTTTCCAACTCTTGTATTGATGCATAACCACAAAACTTTTTTATACTTCAACGATGACAAATAAATTATTTATTTTGCAACCAAGAAAATGTTTTTGGCATTTCTATATAATTAATTTTTAAACTGTGTTGAATTTTAGAGCTTTAACTTTTTGAAGAAGGCTTTATTACTATGGAATTGTCGAAGTTTTCCCATTTTAGAAAGTTTTCTGCTGCCAAGAATCTGCAAGTAATCGCATAAGCTTTTGATTGAATATATGCCATAGGTGAGGTTTTGTTTAGTTTAGAAGTAGTGATCTGCCATAGCACCAATCCCACAAAAATATGTCATGAAAGTGTGTTAGTTCTAACCCTTTAAAAGAAAGAGTGTCTTACAAATACTAAAGAATCCTAAACTTGAATACTTTTTCTTAATTGCAAATTTATCACTTAATTGAAATTATCTTTAAACAAATATTATATGGAAATTAATCACACGCACACACATATATATATTTGTGAAAAAGTTATTTTTACATCCACATACTTTAAACTCTAAATAACGCATTTTTGACATAAAAACTCTAAAATGCAAAGAATTTTCTAGCCACTCGTCTTGATCTATTATATTGCAATACTTTTTAATTATTGTAATTATGAAATATTGTGGCTCCACTTGTTTTGTGCAAACAGCAGGATTGCGCTGGAGTGCAGTTGGAGCTATGCAGGCACGCCAAAAGGTGGTGTCAGAAATTACAAGCAGAGACTTGGTGCAGGCACGCAAGGTGTTCTATGCAGGGGCGCAGAATCTGGGTCTAGAACTATTTTGAGGCAAAGACTTCGCACCAGACCGCGATGCTGTTGCGTAAGAGTGCAACTCTGGTTTTCCTAGTCTTCATAGGATACTTGGCACTCAAGTTATTAGCCCATAGACTTTGGGATAAAAAAGGGGACGTGTTTCTAGTGTAATGAGATTGACGGAAGAGAGGCAAAAATAGAGAGATAGGGTTTAGAGAAATTGAGGATTTCTTGGGGAGAAAGTTAACCTAATTTCTACTAGTTATCCTTGTAAAATCACTTGTACTCTCTTGTTTTTCATCATAGTGAATTGCTCATCACCAGTATCTGGATGTAGGATCACTCTTTGTGGTCTAAACTAGTATAAATCCTTGTGTTCTTGTTGTTTTCTTTATTTTCTTTGCTTGAATGTGTACTTGAAACTGCTAGTTTAATTTTGCGTAGCTACTTATAAGTGTGTGTGTGTCTCTCATCTTCATAACAAATTGGTATCAGAGCAAGGCTACGGTTGATTTGGGGTTCTTTAGTGGTTTAAGTTCTTAGCATGGTAGGTGTTTGATAAAAGTCTTGAGTTGTATTTGATGAAATTCCTGTGATGGCTACATCAACTACCACGAATGAGATTGAGAAGTTTGATGGTACCAATGACTTTGCTATTTAGAGAATGAAGATCTTGGCTTTGCTGGGCAACTTAGGACTGGATAAAGCTCTTGGAGGGGAAAGCAAGATGCTGGATAGCTACAGCACTAATAAGAGGAGCGACATCATGAAGAAGGCTTACAACAAGTTAATTCTCTGCTTGAGTGACAAGGTGTTGAGGCAAGTCTCAGAGATGAAAACTGTAATTGAGGTATGGTTAAAGCTTGAAAGCCTTTATATGACTAAGAATTTGTCTAATAAGTTGTATTTGAAAACTAAATTCTTACATTCAAAATAGCTGAGGATAAGAACCTACAAAACTACATTGATGAATTTAACAAGCTGTGCTTGGATTTAGAAAATATACAAATTGAATATGATGATGATGAAGATGAGGCATTGCTGTTGTTGCATTCTCTTCCGAAATCATATGAGACTTTTGTAGATGTTTTGAAGCATTATAGGGAAACACTATCACTTGATGATGTTATTAGTGCATTGAATTTGAAAGATCTCCAAAGGAAGAATGAGTTAGGAGAACAATCGAGTGAAGGGTTGTATGTGAGAGGTAGGAGTGATAAGAAAGACTATAAGGGAAAGTCATACTCAAGGTCTAAGTCGAAGGGGAAGAAAGTTGTAAAATACTTCCACTGTCATGAGGAAGGGCATATTATGAGGCTTTATCCCAAGAGAAAGAAGAATGAGAAAGGTAAAGAGTAAGAAAAGAGTGATGCTGCTATAGTAGATGACGGATATGAGAGTTTTGATGTGCTGGTTGTGACAACTAAAAACTTTGAAAAGCAATGGGTTTTGGACTCCAGTTGTTCGTTTCATATGAGACCAAATAGAACCTGGTTCGAATCTTATAAGAAGATTGACGGTAGAAAAGTTTTGCTGGGTGATAACAAAGCTTGTAATGTAGTGGGCATAGGACCAGTTCGGATTAAGACTCATGATGGTATAGAAAGAGTTTTGACAACTGTGAGGCATATTCCTAAGCTAAAAAGGAACTTGATTTCACTCAATACGCTTAATTCCAATGGATGCAGTTATAAAGGAGAGAACGACACCTTGAAAGTTACAAAATGATCCTTAGTTATGATGAGAGGTATTGAGAAAAAATAGTTTGTATATTCTCCAAGGCAGTACTATAATTGGAGAAGTAGGTTTAGTTTCAAGTATAGATGATAAAGCCTACTTGTGACATAAGAGGCTTGGTCATGTGAGTGAAAGAGGGCTTCATTAGCTATAGAAGCAAGGTTTGTTGTGCGGAGACAAGTTGAAAAAATTAGAGTTTTGCGAGCACTACGTACTTGGCAAGGCAACAAGGGTAAAATTCGTTTTCTCGACTTCCACTACTAGGGAGACTCTCAATTATGTCCATTTTGATCTATGGGGTCCATCTAAGCATGCAACTTTAGGTGGAGGTAGATATTTCATGTCCATTATTGATGATTGCTCAAGGAAGGTGTGGGTATACATCTTAAAGACTAAGGACAAGGCACTCCAAAAGTTCAAAGATTGAAAAAAGATTGTTGAGGTCTAAACAGGCAGAAAAGTTTGGCAGCTTATAACTGATAATGGTTTGGAGTTCTTGAATAAAGAGTTTAACCGGTTTTGCAACAATGAAGGAGTGGTAAGACATAAGACGGTATCCGGGACACCGTAACAAAATGGCTTGGCAATAAGAATGGAACGCGGTTAGATGTATGTTATTGAGTGCTAGGATGCCCAAGAAGTTTTGAGAAGAAGCAATCAACATAGTAGCATATTTGATCAATAGATGTCCATCATCGGCTATTGGTTTCAAAACACTAGAAGAAGTATGGACAGGTTCAGTTCTGAGCTACAGCCATTTGAGAGTGTTTGGTTGTATGTCTTATGCACACATCAAACAAGGCAAGTTAGAGCCAAGGGCAAGGAAGCACATGTTTATTGGCTATCCAGATGGTGTGAAGGGGTACAAATTGTGGTAGCAAGAGTCCAATGTTTCAAAGTGTTTTACATCTAGAGATGTCACTTTTAAAGAGTTAGAGTTCTACTTTGAAAGCAATTCAAAATCTCAGTTAAAACCTAGTGAAAATACTATAGATGTAGATAGAGTTGGGATTGAGGTAGAGCTCCATGATACTAAAGATTCTCAAAAAGAAGAGGCAGGTGAAGCAATGAACATAATGATGCTGAAGAAGTTCTTGATGAGTCTAACAACTTGAGAAACTATCAACTAGCAAGGGATCGTGCTAGGAGGACTATAACGGCACCAGTAAGGTATGGTCATGCTGATCTTATAGCTTTTTCATTGTCTATATTTGAGGAGATCGATGGTAATGAACCTAGAAACTATAAGAAAGCAATGGCTAGTAGAGATAAAAATCATTGGCAGCAGGTAATGAGGAAGGAAATGGATTCTTTGAATAAGAATCATACTTGGATGCTGGTTGACAGCACTACTAGGCAAAAGGTAGTAGGTTGTAAATGGGTGTTTAAAAAGAAAAAAAAATGCTTGTGGGGATCGAAAGCCTACGTACAAGGTTAGGTTGGTTGCAAAGGGATTCACTCAAAAGGAAGGCATTGATTTCAATGAGATTTTTTCTCTTGTTGTAAAACACACTTCCATTAGAGTACTAGTTGCTCTAGTAACCTAGTTCAATATGGACTTAGAGCAGATGGATGTCAAAACCGCATTCCTATATGGTAATTTGGAGGAGAGGATTATGATGGCACAACGTGAAGGTTTTGTGAAACAAGGAAGTGAAGGCAAAGTGTGTTTGTTGAAGAAATCTTTGTATGGCCTCAAGCAATCACCAAGGCAATGGTATTTAAAGCTTGATGAGTTTATGATCAAACATAGGTATACCAGGAGCAAATATGATAGTTGTGTTTATGTCAAGTGGTTAAACAACAGATTGGGATTTTCTTGTTGTTGTATGTTGATGACACGTGGATTGCATCAACAAACATGGAAAAAATTAGAAAACTGAAAATGCAGTTGAACAAGGTATTTGAAATGAAAGTTTAGGTTGTGCTATGAAGATTTTGGGGAAGAAAATTAGTAGAGATAGAGAAAGAGGCTTGTTATTTCTGTCTCAAGGTGACTACATACTCAAAAAACTTCAGAAGTTCAACATGGCTAGTGCAAAGAAGGTACAAACTCTTTTGGTAGCTCACTTTAAAGTTTCATCATCATAGTCTCCTATTACAGATGTAGAGAAAGAAGAGATGACTAAAATTCCTTATGCTAGTACTGTTGGAAGTTTGATGTATTCTATGGCTTGCACAAGGCATGACTTGGCATATACAGCTAGCTTGGTGAGTCGTTTCATGAGAAATCCAAGTAGAAATCATTGGAAAGTTGTCGAGTGAATATTTAAGTATCTCAAGGGTACTTCAAGCTATGGTTTAGTGTACAAAAGGAGCAAAAACGTTGATGAGAAGCTGGTGGGTTATGTGGATGCAAATTTTGTGAGTGATCTTGACAAAAGAAAGTCCTTAACTAGTTATGTATTCACATTGTTTTGTTGCACTGTCAATTGGAAAGCGAATTTGCAATTAGTTGTGGCTTTTTCAACAGTTGAGGCTGAATATATTGTTACTATTGAGGCAATTAAAGAAGCATTATGGCTGCAAGGGCTTGTAGGTGAATTTGGTGTGAAACAAGACCAAGTGAAGCTATTTTGTGACAACCAAAGCTCCATACATTTGACTAAAAATCAAATGCACATGAAAGAACCAAACATATAGACATCAAGTTGTATCTCACCAAAGATGTTATTGCTAGAGAAAGGTTTCAGTAGTGAAGATTCATACTAAAAGAAATCCAGTTGATATGATCACTAAGTTTGTTACAAGTATCGAGTTCAACACTTGTTTGGATTTGATATGAGTAATGGATGGGCTGTTTTAGCTTGAAGATGGAAGTAGCTGGTAATTTATATGGTGGTTTATAGTATGAAACACAAGCTTGATCCAAGGTGGAGATTTATGAAGTATTGTAGCTCAACTTGTGTTATGCAGACAACAAGATTGCGCAGGAGCACAGTTGGAGCTATGCAGGCACGTTAGTATGCGGTGTCAGACATTATAGGAAAAGACTTGACACAGGCACACAAGGTGTTTTGTGCAGGGGCACATAATTTGGGTCTAGAACCTTTTTGAGGCAGAGACTTCGCACCGGAGCGCGATACTGTTGTGTAGGAGTGCAACTCCGATTTTCCTGGTCTTCTTAAGATATTTGGCACTCAAGTTATTGGCCCATAGACTTTGGGATATAAAAAGGGGGACATGTTTCTAGTGTAATGAGATTTAGGGAAGAAAGGCAAAATATATAGATAGGGCTCAGAGAACTTACGGTTTTCTTGGGGAGAAAGTTAACACGATTTCTACTAGTTGTCCTTGAAAAAACTCTTGTACTTTCTTGTCTTTCATCATAATGAATTGATCATCAACAACAACTTGATGTAGGATCACTCTTTGTGGTCTTAACCAATATAAATCCTTGTGTTCCTGTTGTTTTCTTTATTTTCTTTGCTTGGGTGTGTACTTGAAACTCTTAGTTTAATTTCGCATTAAGCTACTTGTAAGTGTGTGTGTCTCTCATCTTCGCAACAGTAATAACATCAACTTTCTACAAATAAGCTCGTTATAGGAATTTCATCCATTATTACTTTGTCTTTTGTGTTGAATTTTCTAAGAAAATGACTTGCCCTATGCCCTACTGCGCTAACAAAGTAAACATTAAATCCATCAAAGATGACATTAATAGTTAAGGCTTTGATTTTTCTAACTCTAAGATATTCATGTCGTTTATGTCAATAATTGGAGAGAAGAAAGCTTTTTCCACGAAGCTACTACTTTCAAAGTCAAAGGAAATGCAAATTAAAATTGCCCTCAGGTATGGTTTTTTTCATGATTAAAAACCTTCTTGTCATATATATATTCAAAGTTATATACAATTTTAGAAATTCTATAACAATTTCTTGCACTCCCTTCTTTCACTTTCCAACTCTTGTGTTGGCGCGTATCTACAAAACTTTGTTATGCTACAATGATGACAAATAGATTATTTATTTTACAACAAAAAATAATTAAATATTTTTTCAAATGTGTTTGCCAGAGAAACAGAGCGTAAAAAAATATAATGTCCGAGAAAATGTTTCTAGCATTTTTTATTTGATTATTTTTGAAAAAATTTCATGAATGACCCTAAGTTAAGACCTAATTATTTTATCCCCCAATTTTCTAAATTAGCTTCAAATGATCTTATTGTTACCTCGTTGTTGTGATGAAAAGAGGGGTATAATTATAAATTAAGGGGATGGTTTGATGGGGCGACATGTAAAACGATTGTTTTGCAAGGAAAGTGACACACATACTTATTTTTTTTTTCTGATTTCTATTTTTTCCTTTTTCTCTCCTTTTCATTTTTCGTCTCTATTTTCTCTATTTTCCTTTTCCTTTTTCTTCTCTTGTTCTTGTTCTTCTTCCTCTTTCTTTCTTCTTGTGAATCAAGCATCCCAATCCTCTCCTTTTTTTCATTTTCTTCCTTCGTTACTCTCGCCTTCCTTTTCTCCTTGCTCTTCGATATCTTTTTCTCCTCTCAATTGCTCAACATCAAACAAATCAAATTTAATCTTTCCTTCTCACTGTTTTCTCTTTGTGCACTTTCCTTTTCCATCTTTATATGTTTTTTTTTTCAAACAAATCAATTGCGAAAAAAAGAAAATCATAATTCCATGTAGCCTACACATCATCATTCTATCAAAACGTTTTCCATATTCCTTAACTCATTAGCCGTCGAAGCAAACAATGACTCATCACCATCACCATTACCATTGCATTCTTGTTTCTCTATCTCCTAAAAAACTCTTGGATGCCCCCATAACCTGATCAACCTCCATGAATAGCCATTAGATCTAGGATTTCCATGGCAATTGAAACATCCGGAAAAGACATTTGGTGGTTTAGATTCATAACTCTATTGCAACACATCATGGCAGGCAACAATTGCAACGATGGAATTGGGTTTTTAATTTTGGAATGGACTTTTATTTAATTTGATGTTTTTCGAAATGAGAGGGTTTTTATTTAATTTTGCAACAATTATAGTGTTTAGTAATGATTGAGGTGGTAGTGATGGCGGTTTTACGATGGTGAAGTTTATTGGATTTTTATTCACTGAGGTTTTTTCTTTAATGTTGACTGTATTTTTCATTCATTCTTACGCTTCAACAGGATTTGGGTTGGAGATTCTAGGTTTTGGTCATTGGTTAAGCAAACGAAATTGAAGAGATTGAAAATGGGTTTTGATGAGTATTTTATTTTTTGAAAATGGTGTTGAAATGGATGCAAATTTTTAGGTTCAGTTCCCATAAAAATTGATGGATTAAGTTAATTTACACCGATTGTGACGAAGTTGGTGATGAATTTTGGTGGTGTTTCTATTGGAGATTTATGGAGGAAGAAAAGGGACAAAAAATAATAAGGAAGAAAAAAGTGGTTGCATGTAATCATCTATTGCAATGGTAGATAGTGGAGAAACAATTGATAGATTTTGGTGGATTTTTTATGGGGGAAGGAAAAAAAAGCCAAAAAAATAAAGGAAGAAAAAGACGATTGCATTCAATCCTTTAATGTAATGATGTTGTAATTAATTAGAAGCTAGTGATAGCTTGTTGTGGGTGTTTTTGGTAGAGGTTAATGAAGCAAGAAAAGAAGAAAAGGGGTGGGGGTCAATCTAGGGAGGAAGGGGGAAGAAAGGTTGTGCAAAATTCACTAGACATTAATGTATTTAGGCTAAACCTTAGGGTTACCCATAACATTTTTCCAATTCAAATATAAAAAAATAGCAAAATTGGTTGACTGCAAGGTGTCAGAAAAATGTTAAGAAGGGTAAAACAATCTTTACATCATAAGTCATCCATTTAAATGGCAAAGAGATAAGAGATAACGGGAGGGTCATTTGAAGCTAATTCCAAAAATTGGAGGATAAATCATGATTAGGCCTTACCTTAGGGTCATTTAATAAAATTTTACTTAATCTTTAAACTATACTTAAATTTGGACCCTTTAACTCTCAAAGAAGGCTTTATTACTGTGTAATTGTTAGAGTTCCTCATTTTAGAAAGTTTTCCGCTGACCAGAATGCCAGAATCTGCAAGTAAATGCATGAGCTTTTCATTGGATATATGCCTGAGGTGAGGTTTGTTTAGTTATGAAGTGGGCTTCCAACAGCACCAGTCTAATGAAATATTTCATGAAAGAGTATTACTTATGAACCTTTAAATGAAAGAAAAGGTTGTGCAAAATTCACTGGACATTAATGTATTTAGGCTAAACCTTAGGGTTACCCATAATATTTTTGCAATGTAAATATTAAAAAAAAAAAAAAGTGAAATTGGTTGACTGCAGGGTGTCAGAAAAATGTCAAAGTTGTGTAACAGTATTTACATCATAAGTCATCTATTTAAATCGTAAAGAGATAATGGCGGGGTCATTTGAAGCTATTCTAAAAATTAAAGGAAATATCATGATTAGGCCTTACCTTAGGGTCATTTATTAAAATTTTCCTTAGTCTTTAAATGATACTGAAATTTGGACCCTTTAACTCTTCGAAAAGGCTTTATTACTATGTAATTGTTAAAGTTTCTCATTTTAGAAAGTTTTTGGCTGACCAGAATGCCATAATCTACAAGTAAATGCATGAGCTTTTGATTGAATATATGCCTGAGGTAAGGTTTGTTTAGTTCTGAAGTGGGCTTGCAACAGCACAAGTTTGATGAAATATGTCATGAAAGAGTATTACTTATAAACCTTTAAAGGAAAGAATGGCGTTACAAATACTTAAGAATCCCCAACTTAAATACTTTTGAGTATTTCTTAAATGCAAATTTATTCCTTAATTAAAATTACCTAAACAAGCACTATATGGAATTTAATAACGCACATATTTCTTTTTCTTTTAAAAAAATATCTCTACGTCCATATACTTCAAACTCTATATAACTAGTTTATAACTAAAAAACTCAGAAATGCAAAGAATTTCATAGCCACTTGTCTTGATCTATTATGTTGCAATATTTTTTAAATTATTGTAATGACATCGCCTTTCTACTAATAAGCTCATTGCAGAAAATTTCATCCATTATTATTTTGTCTTTTGTGTCAAGATTTCTAAGAAAATTACTCGCTCTATGCCCTCCTATGCTAACAAAGTAACCTTTAGGTCAATCAAAGAGGACAATAATAGTTTTTTGTTTAAGGCTTTGATTTTTCTAACTTTAAGATATTCCAATCATTTAGGTCAATAATTGGAGAGAAGAAAGCTTTTTCCACGAAGCTGCTACTTTCAAAGTCTAAAGGAAATATAAATTAAAATTGCCCGTTGGTATGGTTATTGTTATGATTAAAAAGTTTATTGTCATGTATCTATATATCTATTCAGAGTTGCATATAATTTTAGAAATACTATAACAAACTCTTGCCTCCCTTTGTTCACCTTCCAATTCTTGTCTTAATGCATATCCACAAAACCCTATTATATTATACAATGATGACAAATAAATTATTTATTTTACAACCAAGAATAATAAAATATTTTTTTGACACATATCTACTAAAGAAACAGTGTATAAAAAATATGATGTCCAAGAAAACGTTTCTAGCTAGCATTTTTTGTATAATTAATTTTTAAAGTGTACTAAAATTTAGAGCTTTAACTCTTCGAATAAGGTCTTATTTCTATGTATTGTCAAAGTTTTCTCATTTTAGAAAGTTTTCCATTGATTAGATTGCGAGAATCTGTAAGTAATTTCATAAGTTTTGCATAAGCATTTGATTAAATATATGCCAAAGGTGAGGTTTTTTTTAGTTCTGAAGTGGGCTTCCAATAGCACCGGTCCCATAAAAATATCATGAAAGAGTGTTAGTTCTAACCCTTCAAAGAAAAGAGTGGTGTTACAAATACTAAAGAATCCCCAATATAAATACTTTTTCTTAATTACAAATTTATCCGTTAATTAAAATTACCTAGGCCAATATTATATGGAAATTAATCATATATATATATATATATATATATGTTTTAAAAAAAATAGTTTTACATCCACACACTTCAAACTCAAAATAACTCATCTTTAACATAAAAACTCAAAAATGCAAAAAAAAATTCCTAGCCACTTGTCCTGATATATATTACAATACTTCTTAAATTATTGTGATGGCATCAATTTTCTACTAATAAACTAGTTGCAAGAGATTTCATCCATTATTGCTGTTAGATCCTAAAGCATATGGATTGTAATGCAGAATATAACAGAAAACTATAAAGTAAACCTACATCCATAGGCAATTAAAGTTGCAACTCACTATGTTGTCTTTCGCTTATAAGATTCATGATTTACTACATTGTTAGACTCTTTACTCTCACTCACCTAGTTTATGTAAAATGGTTCTCTCAAGAACACAATACTAGTAACATTACACATCTTTGTTGCTGTGCACTCAACACTACTGATTTGAATAACATAATAGATCACCCAATTACAAACACTTGTGAATACTCAAGGCCTTGAGCCTCACACAACCTATAACTCTCAATAAAAGTTTAAAGCTTCACACATAAACATGAAACACAATAAAAGATGCACAACACCCACCCTCGATTGCTCTCTTTGAATTTCGTAATCAATGTGTGTATTCCAAGGGAGTGGACAACCCTTTACATATTATTCTTGTTTACCTCAACTTTGAATTACTTTAGCTGCAAGAATTCCACTTTGAGAACAATAAAAATTAGGATCAATGCATAAATGTATACAAACTCATAATGTGAATTAGGATAATATGATTAATGTCCTAATGCTATACCACATTATGTCCCAATGCATTATTCCTATTAGACTAGGATTCCAATTAAGTTATCTTATTTCTATTACGATTCTCTTAATTAAAGTTTTTGTGTTTTAAGCAACATTGTGAACATGAAATAGAATGTCATTAGGAATCACATTAGACTAATGTTTTCCTTCATTAGATGCTGTCACACTTTCTTTTCAAAGTGGCACAACAAAAAAAAAATGATAATAATCTTGACACATTGAGGGGTCAAAAGTCCTCCAACTATGCAAATGCATAATAATCAAATTGGTTCACACCTTATTCATTGACAAGTGCCACTTAAATACAAATCATATGCCTAACAATTTGAGTAAAAGTAGGATAGTACAACTGAAAAATATTATTACTTAAACTAGAGATAATGAGAAACAACAAAGTTGGAAATAAAATAGGAACTAACTACTCTAACATGGTGAAATAAAATAGGAACTGACTACTCCGACTTGGTCTCCTGAAACAACCACACTTATCCTTTTGCAGAGTATATGCTCATAATAACTCCCTCTCCCTATGTCCTTGTCCTCAAGGATAAATTTTCAAAAATGCTCTTTGAATGATCTCTCCATATTCCCAGGTAGTGTCAGTAGGTGACAACCTTTTCTGGTGAATTAGTACCTCAATCTTATCTTTTTTAACTCGTTGATCTAGTAACGCTTATGGACTAGTAACCAGTTGGTCTTAAGAGTTAACTTTAGGAAGAGTATCTAACACCACTCGATTTGAGCCAATCTTTATTTTTTTTTTTTTTAAGAATTGAGACATGGAAAACTAGATGGATTTTAGAGGCTAATGGCAGTTTTAGTTAATAAGCAACCTTCCCAATTTTTTCCACAACCACAAAAGGTCCATAGTAATGAGTTGCGAGATTCAAATTCTTTCTTAAAGCAAGAGAGGTCTGGCAATACGGTTGTAGCTCAAATACACAAAATCCCCAATTTGAAACTTCCTCTCTATATGCTCTAAATCATATATTCTTTTCATCCTTGTTTGAGCTTGTAAAATACAATCATGTACCTTTATAAGAACTTTGTTTTGAAAGAGTAATTAATGTTCTATAGCTTCAAGTTTGGTTGTACTAGGGACATAACTCAACAATGTAGGGGCGTCATGTCTTTACATAATTTGAAATGGGGTTCTCTTCATAGAAAAATGCCAACTTTTATTATAACAATATTCCACCGAAGACAGCCAATTTTACCCATTCTCTTGGCCTCGAACTAGTAAAACAATAGAGGCACCTTTCCAAAGTGTAGTTAACCACTTCACTTCGTTCATCCATCTGCAGATGATAACTTGAACTAAAGTTAAATGAAGTTCCATTCAAATGAAAAAGTTCCCTCCAGAAAAAAACTAGTGAATGTTAGATCTCAGTTACACACAATGGTTTTTGGAAGTCCATGAAGCTTGAAAACATTGTCAAAAAATAATCTTGCCACACCAATTGTCGTGTAAGGATGAGAAAGTGGGATAAGATAAGCATATTTGGACAATCTATCAACAATAACAAACATGGTAGTCTTACCACTAAAGGGCGGTAATCCTTACACAAAATCCATTGAAATGTCCTTCCAAATCCAAGTTGGAGTAGAAAGCAAGTTGCAAGAGTTCTATTAGAGCTATGTGTTCCATCTTGTGATGTTGGCAGATTCACATTTGCGAATATATTCCTTAATATGTCTGCTCATCCCTTGCCAATAGAAGTTTGATTTAATCTGTTGGAGTTTCTTCACATAGCCTTTGTGTGTGCTGCCACGGAACTCATTAATAATTGTTGGAGTAAGTTTAAATTCTAGAGATAGAAATATTCTTTCTTGGAACAAGATGACTTCGTCCACCAGCCACCATGGATCCAAGGCCTTTTCTTGTTGAATTCATTCTTTTAATGCTTGAAGAGAGGCACTCACTGCAACTTCTTCTGTGATTTGCTTCTAACCAATGAGGAAGTAGTTGAGTGAAGGCATGGAGGCTACCAACTTCAATCTTAGTTTCGTATCTTCTTGAAAGAGCATCAGCCACAATATTTTCATCGTCACATTTGTTTTGAACCTCAAAGTCATACCCCATTAACTTGTAAAGCTATTCTTTGTTAATCAATTGTTCTTATTTTTTGTGACCACAATTGTTTTAAGCTTTGATTAAACTTCCTGCCCGAGAGATATGGGCACTATTTTTGGACAGCTATTACCAAAGCCAAAATTTCTTTTTTGTACACTAGAAGAAAGAGGTGTTTGCCACAGAGAGCTTGACTAAAATATGTAATAGGTTATTCTTGTAACAACACAGCACCAACTCTAAGCCTAGAAGTGTCACATTCAATAATAAAAGTTTTAGAGAAATTAAGAAGAGATAATACTAGAGCTGTCGACATAGTAGTTTTGAGTTTTCAGAAGGCTTCTTTAACTGTCCTGCTCCACTTGAAAGAATATTTTTTCAACATGTTACTAAGAGGAAATGCTATTTTTCCATAATTCTGTATAAATTTTCGATGATATCCAGTAAGATCCAAAAATCCTCTCATTGCTTTGGGGTTGTTTGGCTTAGGCCATGCTAGCATTGCTTCAATCTTGGTGGGATCAACCACTATACCTTGTCAACAAATCACATACCCCAAGTATTGTACTTCTTTCTTTCCAAATTGGCACTTCTCAAGCTTCACTCTTAGCTTGTTATTTTGTAAAATTTCAAATACAACTTGCAAATGCTTTAAATGATCATTCTAGGTCTGACTAAATAAGGATATTGTCAAAGAAAACTAATACAAATTTACATAAGAGATTCCGAAATACCTCATTCATGAGTGTTTGGAAAGTTGATAGGGGATTTGAAAGGCCAAAATGCATCACCAAATTTTATAGTGGCCTTGGTGGGTTCAAAAAGTAGTCTTCTAAATGTCATTAGGATGCATCCGCACTTGGTGATTGTACTCCCTCCAATTCATCTAATAATTCATTAATTACTGGTATAGGATTTTTTTCCTTAATAATAATTTGGTTCAAAACCCGGTGGTCGATGCACAAGCGCTAAGGCCCATTATGTTTTCGTATTAATAACATAGGAGAGGAATAGGGGCTATCACTTGGCTAAATGACTCCAATAGCTAACACTTCTTCCACTAGTTTCTCTATTACGTTTTTTTGGAAATATGGTAGTGATAAGGTCTTATAGCAACTAGTCTTGTAGGATCCCAAATGCAATTCCAAATTCAACATAGCGAAAGCGACATTAGGACTAGGCTCTAGCGAACATAAGCTCTACTTTTTTATGCTTTCTACCATTTTCAGTTCCCAAATATGTATGAATATCACCCGAACTCAACATATGAGCGCTTTTCTTTACTGGAAAAAACATGAGAACAAAGGAAAAAGGTCAAAGGGCTACCTGGAAGTTGAAACGTCACTTCCTCGAGACCAGAGACAGTTCCACGTGAAAGCGTAGGAGGGAACCTTGGCTTCACTTTTTAATTAACATGTCTCTTTAGGGTTTTTAATGTGAATCCCTAGTCCTTAAATACCCCCTTGCATCATTTGCTCATTTTGACTAATACACTATAATGGATTAGGGTAAACTTTTAAACCCTATTTGGGCCTTAAACCTACAACACAATTTAGGTCTAACCTAAGTGTATGTCTTTTAATTAATAATTAAAACTAATTATTTGATTAATCAGGTTATTAAATAATAGACCCAACAACCCTTGACTGAGCCCTTAAACTAGTTAAATATTTATTTAATTTAATACCTGGGATTTATTCTCAATAAATCCCACTTAAATTAAATAATTAATTCTCAAAGTCCAATATTTGTTCAGATGATTTAATCAGCTATCTAGAAGACCTATTATGGATATATTTAATTATAAGTTCTAATAGATTTGACCCAATACTTTGTTATCTCATAATTGCAGTGAGCTCCACCTATTAACTTTGGTCCATTCCAAATAGGTCCCAAGTTGCACTCTTTAATTAAATACTCTTTATAGAAAGCTTAATAATTTAATTTGGTAAAATTATTTCTTTAAGCCCTATCCATTGAGTAACAGGTTTACATAACATCCTTCATAGACAATCAATAATTGAAGCTAGGTATAATTTACTGTGTTACCCTCCAATTACATCTTAAGTCATTGATACTAGTTTTATACTATTTAAATAGGTTAAGGTTTATTAAAATAAATCTTTAATGGGTTTCCTTCATTTGACATTTGGCCAAGATTCTACCATTTAAAACCTTTTAAAACCATCAAGGTAGTACTCTACAATCCTTTCAAAGTAATAAATTCTATACTTATGGTGTAAAGTCTATAAGTATACAAATCTTACAATCCCAACCAACCAATGATTAACCTTTCTCTTTTAGATCTCACTTTTTATTCTAGTAAAAAACCATAGTCTGCATACTAGAGGCACACTACTCACTTAGGATTAAGATAGGAATGCATTTAGGGCTCGGTTGTGGTAATTTACATTCGGTCATGGTATTTTCACCAAATGTTATAATTCCATGTGGTCTATGTTCAATACATTCATTAATACACTAGTGTTTTTGTCCTGAAGTCTCTACATCAAATGGTCGGAGAGTCATCATTTCTCCATTAAAGACAAAGAATAATGTAACCTTGTCCAAGCAAAGTGCCCAACTTCAAAACTTTATCAGTCTACAAGCTTTGGAGCCTTTAGTCATTGATACAATCATATTTAGAGATAAATAAATAATAACAAATTTATTTATTATTAATCTTACAAATTACAAAGAGAATATCCATAGTCTTAGGGCATATTCCTAACAAGTTCCTGCCCTGGCAAGAGTGGAGTGCGATGATCTTAAGGTCCTTGAGGAGGAAGGCCTTCAAGTTTTTTTATCATATCTTGAAAATCTTTGAGGAGTTATTACACTTATAGATGAATGGTCTTGTTAGGCTCAATTATTTCTTCACTGTCCATAAGTTGTAGTAATACGCTGTATTGAGTTTTCTTTGGGCAAGGAGTTATATTGGTAATATTATTTGATAAAGCATTAATCCCTCTCAAAATAACATCTTTAGAGCCCTAAGAAAACTTCATTTGCGATTTCTCAAAATCCTATTGTATTGGTCCCAATGTCCTCAACCATCGTGTACCTAGCACCGTATCATATCCTTTAAAAGGTAATATAAAGAAGTCACCTATGAAAGATACATTTTGAAGTTTAATTGGCACTTGCAAACGCTTCCCTGGACTAGCCAATCTTTCATATGAAGCTACCTAAACTTTTAGTTTTCCATCAGAATCTAGTTGTATTTTCACTCTATGAGCTGTTTATGAACTTATAAAATTATGAGTAGTCCTCGTATCTATTAAACCATTTAAGAATGTTGATTAAGTCCACCCCATAGCCTCATTGTTTTTGGTGTAGAAGATCTAGCCATGCATGAAATGAAATTTCTAGAGCTGCCTCTTCTGTTGCCTCTTCGATTTCCATTTTTATATCTTCCTCTTCTTCAGCCCAGCATGCCTTAATATGAAAGAGCTTTGGCAATTGTGTCCTAGACAATATTTATCATTGTAATGGAAACATAACCCTTTTGTTTGTCATTCTGTAAATTCTTCCGGTCTCATTTTCTTTTCTACAATCGTGCTTGGAGAACTGTGATATGAGAATCCTAAAGGTAATTATGGTGGATTTTTTATCGAGAAGTTGGAACATTTAACTTCCTATGCGTGAGGTCACAAGCTTCATATAGTTCAGAAAGCTCAATTGCCATAGTCATAAAGTTGGTTGATTCGCTTGTACATATGTTCTAATGCTATCTTTCAGGCCAATGATGAAACACCTTACTTTCCTAGTTTAAGAAAGAGATCCCACCTTCGCCAACAATCTTTCAAACTTACCTTGATAGTTGAGAACTGAATTGGTTTGTCAAAGCTTGATGAACTCACTAAATTGATCTTTAATTTGGTTCGGACCAAAGCGAGAAAAAAAAACCATTTTTGAAATCCTCCCAGGTGACATAAAAGATTTCTTGTTCCAACGTTTGAAACTAGAATTGGGCATCTCCCTTGAAGTCGAAAGGTTCTACAATTACTTTGTCTTATTCTATAATGTCATGAATTGAAAAGTATTTCTTAGCTCTACACAACCAAGTAATAGGATCTTCACTACCATCAAACCTAAACAAATCAACCTTCATTGCTCGTGGGACAAAGTGATGGAAAGAACTTTCTTCTTTTGATGATAAGTTATTGGTGTTTTGTCTTCCATGCTTGACTCTAGAGGCTTCACTAGTTTCATTGAAACTTTTGCAAGAAACTTATTGACTCAACTTCTCTAGTTGCTCTAATAAATGGTTAAGAAGATCCTTCTGCCTAATAGCCAAAGAATGTAACTCTTCCTTCAATTTTTTTACCTTCTCCTATAAATCATTTATGGTCTGGCTTTAATACCAAATATGTTACATTTCCTTTCTTTTCAAAGTGGTAGAACCAAAAAAAATATTAAAACTTGACACTTCCAGGGGTCAAAAGTTCTTGAACTATGCAAAGGCATAAAATTGGGTCACACTTTATTCCTTGAACAAGTGTCGCTTAAATACAAATCTTATGCCCAATAGTTTGAGCAAAAGTAGGTGTAAGCATTAATTTTGTGCTTGTAGTTTGAGCCCGACAGCAAAAAGGTTTGGCCATATGATGAGAACCGAAAGATACTAAGTAATATGAACCATTGGCTTAAAAAATGGACAGAAAATAGGTAATACAAACACAAAGTCCAGTCATATAAAAAATCGCAAAAGACACCAATCAAAGTGGAATCTTGATTAAAAGCTGTGATTATGCCTCTACACCCTAATACCCCTCGCTTACGCATAAGTAGGTTGACCTTCGCGGTAAGTTCACTATGAAGGGTTGGAAGGGGAGCTTATGCACTTGAAAGTGAAGGGTTGCGCCTGAAAGTGGAAGGTTACAGCTGAAAGAAGGATGTACATGTGCACACATGTAGGTCACGGGCTCAATCCTCCCTCCCAATTTCTATAAATTGGGCTGCCTCCCTCACATTTTACATCAGTTATTCACTTTGTAACTCGTGCCAATCTTGTAGAATCTCCTATAGTACCTCCTTTCAACACTTTTCAATCAATTTTCTTTTAGATTTCTATATATACATCCTTATTCTCAAACACTTCTGACCTCTTTTACTTCCAAATTTCACACAACCACCTTATTTTCATCTGGTTTTTGAACAACCAACCATAAATATTTAGTATTCAATATAGCCTGAGGGCAAATCACCACATTTCCCTTCTTGTCTTACCATTTTGTTACGTCTTTCATGATTTGCGTTTATAATGGAGATTAGGTATACATGGGTGAGTGGTGGTGGATTGGCGATAGTAGATGGGAAAACACCAATCAAATATGCCTCAACTTTGTTATTCACCGTTTATTTTGCATTTTTTATATTTTATTGCTTTTATTTATGCTTATTTACTTTACTACATTTTTATCTTTATTGCTGTTTAATTTTCTGTCATTTACTTTATCGCACTTTTATTTTATTGCATTTTACTTTTTGTGCTTATTTACTTTATTATCTTTTACCTTTACTGTAATCTACTTTATCACACATTTGCTTTATCGCCTTTTACATTCTTGCCATTTAAATTATCGCACTTCAGTTTTATTATACCTTTTTTTTCATCTTTTACTCTATTTTTATGCCATCTGAGGGATACTGTTTAGATCATGAATAGCTATCGAAATTACTCTCATAGATGTTATTCAATCCATGAATAGTCATCCATCTTGATCTGTCAAAATGTATTGGACACTGTTTAACCCATAAGCGAAAGTTGTAATCAAACGGACCGCGTGGTGAGTCGTGTTATGGACTTACAAGTAACTTCCACTCACCATGTCACAATAACATCTTTCTTTTACTTTTTCTATATTCTAATCAATGCTCTTGCTTATTTATCTTGTTAGGATAACATGATGCTGGTTGAGCGGGTAGACTCACACTGATGGTAAGGAACCTGATCTTGTAGAGATCGATAAACATAAGCGTGATTGGATGGTGGATGGAGCCATAATGCATGGTGACAGATCCACTTTCCAAAGGCAAGCCCGTTGAGCTCGACATGGGGAATATGAGTGTTGATTTACATTCTTGTGCTCTGTCTTCTTGCATTTTTATTCTCACTACACTTATTTATGATTGAAAGACTGTAATCCCATGTTTGCATAATTTTGTTATTTATCTTTGTAAATGATCAAGAATTGCCTGATGTCATATGTAATAATTTAAATAAGATAGATTGTATGCATCCAAAGCAATCTAGGACAAAGATAGCTAGCAATTGACAAATTAAAACCTCAAACTCGACAGACCCTAGTGGGGGCCAAACTTTATCCGGGTAGATCGAAAATCTACACCTAACTTTTCAAACTCGACTCTGAAGGGATGATGGATAGTTGGGTGCTAAAGCAAGGGATCGGTTATTTTTATCCAACTATTTCTCACTGTTTGTTACCTGGGTGACGACTCCGACAACCTCTAGGACTAGTCTCCATGACTTATTCTGCGGTACCCTCAAGTGTTGAAAGGCCTTGAAAAATGGTGTCGTGGTTGCAATCACTTGGAGTGGGATGGAAGCTCCACTCATAGTAGGATAGTACAACTAAAATATATTATTAATTAAACTAAAGATAATGACTAATAGCAAAGTTGGAATTAAAATAGGAACAGATGACTCTGACTTGTTGAAATAAAATAGGAACTAACAACTTTGAGTGCTCGTAACAGATGCCAAACAAATTGGTCACGTGTGGTGTCACATGCATGTAGACCCAACAATTACTTTGTCTTTTGTGTTGAAATTTCTAAGAAAATTTCCCGCTTTATGTCGTACTATGCTAACACAGTAAACTTTAGGTCCATCAAAGAGGACATTAATAGTTAAGGCTTTGATTTTTCTAAAAGATATTCTAGTCACCCATGTCCAATTTTCCTTCCTTCTTTTGCAAATTTTCAACTCAATTTTTCTCTTGAAATTATAGAAATACAGAGTATTGAACAAAGAAGTTGTATCATTTTTATTCATCTTTAGAGATTCTATACAGGGTTGTATGATGGACAATAAATTACAAAGCTTGATCAATAGAGAAACAAATAAAAAATATGCAAGGTAAATTCCTAAACAAAAGATAACTGATATTCCTATAACTAATATGATGAATTATGGGCTGATTTATGAGGCTGAAGATTTTCCCTTGATTCACTCCTAATAAAAAGCACACAAAGAGTAAGAGCAAATGTGATATTCCTGTAGCTTTAATCATCCTTAATCATGGTCGGAAAATAATCTTTATTTCATTTTTATTTCTTTATTTTTTAAAGAGAAGAGTTACAAAATATTTGCTAAAGCATTATTTTCAAAATTATTATCTTTTTAAAAATTTTATGTGTGTTTCATAAATTGATTCTTAAAGTAATTTTTATTCTTAATTTCGTGTTTTTGTTTTGTTTATCACTAGAACACATTCAGATTAATATTTAATTAATACAAAAAATTCCAAAAGATAAATTATAATATTTATAAAGTTAAATTGAAAATTAATTTCGTCGGTTCTTCTACATTTTTTTTTAGGGAAAATTGAGAAAATAGACAAAATTAGGGGGTCTCATTGAAAAATGGACACATCCTGAAAAATTTTCATGCCATAGACACTTTCTTGATAAAAAGACTCAAATACACTACATATTTCACCACTCGACACACGACATTTCACCACTCGACAAACACTCGACACTCGACATTTCACCACTCGACAAACACTCGACACTCGACATTCACCACTCAACAAACACTCGACACTCGACATTCATCACTCGACAAACACTCGACACTCGACATTCACCACTCGACAAACACTCGACACTCGACATTACATAACTCGACAAGACTCGACAGGTTATTTTCGAGTGTCGAGTGTCTTCTTCGGTCGTCTGAAGAGAGAAAAATAAGGCTTTGAAAAAAATTGTATACATAAGGGTAATTGAGTCTTTTTGTCAAGAAAGTGTCTATGGCATGAAAATTTTTCAGGATGTGTCTATTTTTCATCAAGGGCCCCTAATTTTGTCTGTTTTCTCAATTTTCCCTTTTTTTTTAAAGCAAACAACTTAGTCAAATAACAACAACATCATCCACTATTCCTGGTGGAAATCGACCATTGAAGCAATAGGAATTTTTTTTTATTAAACTATTGATTATTTAACGATCAGATTTGCCCTATGACGGCTTCAAAGCATTAGATAATTTTAGTACAACAAAAAGACTTAGATGAATATTGGATATATAATTTAAAATAAGTCAATAGACAAATAATAAGATACAATAGGTGGTCATGGATTAATTCTAGTTTATGAATTTTGGCTACTCTAATAAACATTACCCATGTTTTTAAAGAATTGTTATTAACCTACTATGTAGTGGCAGATGTAAGGTTAAACTTTTAGGGGGTCAAGTTGGCGGAGTTATGCAAAAGATTTATCAATAAATTAATCCAAAAAAATATATCAATAAAATTATTAATATTAATAACATATAAAAATGTAATAATTATATTAAAATTGTATATAGGGTACTCATGAGTGCTTTAGTTGGAACCATTCCAAATTCTTTGTTAAGAAATCTATTTAAACTACTTTCCTATTTATTTAATATATAGGATAATAATTGTTACTCTAATAGAAAACTTATTTATGTAACACTTTCTTATTTAATTAGAAAATATTATTTTCCAATTTAAAGACTATTCAATCAATTGTATATCATTAAAAAAACTTGTAGACCCATCAATTTAAAATATCAATTATATTTGTATATAAATTTCGTTATATGATTTGGAGAGGTTGAAATAGTAAAACTCAATGTATATCATCTATTTCATATGCCATTTATAAAAAAAAAAATTTATTTCTTGTATTTTTTTTTTAGTCCCGCGCACGGGCCTCCCTAGGCCTTAACGAGGGTCCGCCCCTGCTACAACGCTTTCAACAACCCAAGGATGCATAAACCATAACATTTTTTAGATAGAGAGATGGAGAAAAATCAAGTAAAGTCTCAAATATTCAACGTTCTCTTTAAGAAAATAGTGTATTCCCATTTATTACAACGACTATAATTCATTTCATGGCCTACCGAACATTAAAACAAGAAAATCTAGCAACTTTCTGACAACATGACCAAATATCTCTCCGAGGCTATCCAAGAGATTGCGGTATATGTACCTCCATCTTCTGTTGAAAATCAAAGGACCAGGCAAACCCCAAAAGCGCATGACAAATCCAAGTGCAATGCTTACATAGAACCAGTCTACTTCAAGCTCATTACCATCACCATTTTCGTAGTTAGGTACTATTGGAACAAAAGTCGTACAATTCGGAGAAAGTGGAGGTCCACAAAGTTTATTGCCACTAAAAGAAGATACATGTAAGCTTTGTAATTGAGTGCTTGATGGAATTCTTCCAATCAAGTTGTTATTAGACAAGTTCAAGCAACTCAAAAATGTCAAACTTGAGATACTTTTTGGGATTTCACCATAAAGTTGATTCGTAGATAAATCTGCTGATTCTAATGATCTCATATCACCAATGCTTCTGGGAATTCTTCCAGTCAAAAAATTGTGTGACAAATTCAAAGTTTGCAATGCTCCAAGACTTGTCATTTCTACCGGAATCTCCCCCGAAAAACTATTCTGAGAGAGGTCTTAAAGTCTTACCAAATTAAGAGTGGTATGATATTGGGCCTCTGTCCCTTTTACTATAACTGATGTACCCTCAACATACTGTGTTGGAGGAATATTCGAATATTGAATTGCACTTATCCCATACCTCTTCTTTGTCACCAAGGCACTTAAGTTATTGATACATTTTGGTATAGTTCGAGAAAGATTGTTGTAAGCAAGGTCTAAGATTTGTAAAGAAACAAGATGTTAAAGTTTAGTTGGCAAAAAGCTTTGAAACTTATTGAAACGGTGGTTAAGGATCACCATACTGGAAATCTTTCTCCAAGCCAAGGTGAAAGATCTCCAACAAACCCATTTTCACCAAGATCAATAACTACTAAACTTGTACAATTTTTTAGTTCTACAGTTACTGTTCCGAATTCATCTGGCAGTCAGGTAATTCTCCAAATAAAAGATTACCTCTGAGGTTGAGAATTCGGGTTGCTCTTGACTCATTTTTCCCATAACATAGAAATTGAGAATTAGACCCAGTCAACTTGTTGTTCGAAAGATCTAGTTGAATCACACCCGAGGATATGAGAGGCAATGGACTGGATAAATTATTAGAACCCTAAGTCAAGAAACTCCACTGCAGTAAACTCAAATTTGGAATCTCCCCATGGATTTGGTTGTGAAAAAGGTTTAGAAGATCAAATTGAAGTAGAGAATTCCAAAACCAAGGAGGAATTGGATCTAAAATTCCGGCATTTCATATATCTAGAGAATATAAATCTTTTTGTGACCAAAGCCATGAGGGAAACTGAGGCCCTAAATGACAAGATCCCAACCGCAAGTAATCTAGTTGAAAGGGAGGAACCCGACCAGGACTAACTTCCAACTCCAATGAGTTTTCATGTGTATAAAAATTTTTCAGCCTTGTGAGATTAGTAAAATGAAATTGAGAAAGAGTTCCATTCCGTTTGTTAAAGGAAATATATAAAATTTTAGCTGAAAGTTCCCCTACAGAAGATGGAACAGGACCGAAAATGGAGTTGTAACCTAAATCAAGGTTAATCAGACTTCTAAATTTCCCAATTTGAGCGGTCAAATGGCCAGAGAGTTGGTTATTACCTAAATCCAATAACTCTACTTTGTCTTAAACACATGCAGAAAAAATATATAATATTTTAGATATCTCTTGCCTCAAGTTAACACTTGACAGAAAAATTGACCTCAAATTACAAAGTCTTCCCAGTGATTTTGGAATTCCTCCTCCAAGTCTATTGAGTGACAGATCAAGCGAATTAAGAGATGTCAAATTTCCTAGAGCATCTGAAATCATGCCGTGCAAGTTATAATTTGCCCTAAGAGATACGTAGCTAAGACGAGGACTAAATTTGTACAACCAGTTGGGCAATGGAGAGTTGAAACGGCTGATAGATAAATCGAGATATCTAAGTGAAGTCAAGTTTTGAAGGCCAACCGGAATGGCACCCTCAAAATAATTACCTTCTACATTAAGAGACACTAACCTACCTCGATCGAAAACCCAAGAAGGAGTCGATGAGTTGAAAAATTGGTTGCTAGAGAGATCAATTTTGGTTATAGATGAAAATTTTGCGAAGGGTAGAGAAGGAAAGTATTGCAATTTGCAATGTGGCAATTTAACACTAATAAGAAGAGGAGTCTATTTGTCACAACCAGCCAGTGATCCGAGACTTTGCTAAGATCAACCGAGGTCAAATCAAGGTACTCTAGTGAAGAAAGAGCAAATAACCATTGTAAATTCTCAGCACGTAAATAATTCCAACCAAGGTCAAGATATTGCAGATTAGAGAGGCTTCCAAGTTGGTGAGGAATCATTCCCTGGAATCCATTGTTAGAGAGATTCAAGTATCATAAATTCTCCATAGAACCGAGGAAACTGGGAATCTGAATTTCTTGAAAATCATTCATTTAAGTCCAAGGAAATCAAATGCTTCAAATCAAGCAAAACGGCATTTACCTGACCGCCCAACTTTGATTTCTCATAAGCTTCATATTCAGCAACAGTTGCATATGCTTTCAAAGGTAGAGCTCAAGGACATGGCCTGTCAAGTTGCCACAGACAACACCAGGCCATGTACAACAATCTCCATTGTCAATCCAAGAGGCAAGTCTATTGAACGGATCAACGAGGTCGTGCTTGAACCTTAGAAGTGCTTCTCTATCACTCTCAATGCAACCCACATGTGCTATTGCATTACAAAAGCTAACATTGATGGCTGCAATGGCAAAGTACTCGAGTAAAAGGAGGGTGAGAACACCACTCATTGTTGGTTTGAGTGCATAAAAACGTCAGTAATAGCCTTATTTATAGTAACCATATAGCTAAATACCCGATGAACCATCGCATGTAGCTTCAGTTTACGTCAACATCAGTTTAGACCAAAAACCCATTTGGAAAAAATATCTAATTTGACAATTAAAAATTTAACGAGTCTTGAGTTTTTGTTGGTGTCAAAATCTACTACATATACATGTACCATGCACATGATGAGTTTTGATCAACTTGTGATAAAACAAGAATTTTATTTTTATTCCTATTTTAATGTTTCTAGAATTATATTTTAGGAAGTATTTGATTTGGAATAAATATCTCTTTAGATTAGGATATAATATCTTGTATCCTAATTAGAATAGGAAAATATTTATTTGTCCTAATTCTTTTTGGAATTTATTTATAACACTTCCTATTTTATTTCTCCTCATTCTAATATGATTTTAATTAGAATTTTTACAGGATTTCCTAGGGGATTCGGTCAGACCTCTCACTGTATATTTACAAGGCAATTCAGGCGACTGTTTATGGTGAAGATTAAGAGATTTACAGGTTAGCTGAATTAAGTGCGTTTTTGTGAGAGAGTCTATGTCTTGACATTCAACAATCAAGAAAGCTTCAAGGCAAAAGGAATGTCTTCTTTGATCTGATTCTTTGAGTCTTTTAATTCATGTATGAGTGGTAGAAATCGTAGATGTGTTGTTGTTTTAGTCTGTGTGAGTTAGTAGACACTTGGAATAACTTGCGGGTTGAGTGTTTATGTAATTCTGCGTCAGACGTCGGGTGTTATGTCTAACTTAACAGTGTTCTGTTAAGTTATCTGTGACAGAGAGTAGGCAGTGTCACTAGTGTTTACAATCTTTGCGAAGATTTTGTTTGTCAAAGATTAGGTCTGTGTGTGAGAGTGTCAACACTGTAAAAGGTCCTAAAGATTGTACAAATAAGAACATAGTGAATTGCAGCTCTAAAGCTGTCCGTGGACGTAGGTTTTATAACCGAACCACGTAAAAATCCTTCTGTGTCGATTTACACTATAGTTGACTGTTATATCTTTTATAACTGCATACCTCCAGAACTCTCAATTGGTATCATAGCAGGTTCACTGATAGACAAGTGAAGAAAACGATCATACTGATCTGGAAGGATTGAGTTTATCCGCACTGGAGGATCCGGAACACAACCACCTATTCTCGATGATGGTAATTATTCATATTAGAAGGTAAGAATGATGATGTATATCAAATCTCTTGATGATAGGGCATGGACTAGTGTGCTTAAAGGATGGACACCGCCAACAAAGTTGAATGCTTGTGGTGATTTCGAACCGAAACCTGAGGATGAATGGACTGATGAAGAATACCGACGTTCCAGCTGGAATTCAAAGGCTCTCAATGCAATCTCTGCTGTAGTAGACTTAAACAACTTCGGACAGATTTCTAGATGCAAAGTGGCCAAGGAAGCATGGGACATACTTGAGGTAAAACATGAAGGTACCGTATCTGTTAAAAGATCTAAATTGATGAGACTTAATTCTCAATTGGAAAATCTGATGATGCATGAGGATGAGTCAATTTCTGAATTTTACTCAAAGATATGTTACATTACAAATTCGGCATACATGCTTGGCAAAACTTTCACTGATGCAGAAATTGTTAACAAGATAATTAGGTCTATTCCAGATAAATTTCAACCTATAATTTCGGTCATTGAAGAAGTTAAAAACACTGATGAGATGAGGGTTGATGAACTGATTGGCATCCTCCAAAACTTTGAAATTAATCAAAGCACTAGGAAGCAAAAAGGTAAATGCATTGCATTCAATGTGAAAACTGAAAAATCTGATGATGAAAGTAGTGATGAGCCTGATGAAATTGATTCTAAACAAATTTCTTTTCTAACAAGAAATTATGTCAAGTTTATGAAAAGAAATTTCAAGAAAAAGAATCAAGGAAAGCCATCAAACTCAAGTGAAGAAAAATTCAGAATGTTCAGCATGGAGAATGACAAAGGTAAGCCAAAACAACCTGAGAAGAAAGGGCAAATTTAGTGTTATGAATGTTCTGGTTCTGGGCATATTCAATCTGAATGTGCAAATCTCAAGAAGAAGAATAAAGGGCTGATAGCAACCTAGAGTGATGAATCAGAATCCAAGTCAGAAGATCAAGACTGCATGAGAAACTTTGTTGCATTTACTGCATTTGAAGCTGACAAAGGAAAGACTGTTATGTCTGACATAACAAAAAATTACAAAAATAGTATTTATCATTCGGATGAAGAAGAAGGACCAGAATACTACAAAGAATTGCAAGAGACATACAACACACTCTATGGTGAATGGCTGAATCAGAAGGAAGAAATTAAAGCCTTAAAGAAGAAGATTGAGGAGCTGGAATGTAAAAAATCCTTTGCTGAAAATCAGATCACAGAACTGAAAACTGTTTTGACAGACAAAATAGCACATATTGAGAAAATCACAACAGAACTGGTTGAAAGCAAGAGGTGTGTTGATCAACTCAAAATTGGAGCAGCCAAACTTGATCAGGTCTTGAGTTTTGGAAGAGATAACTCTAATAAACATGGATTGGGATACACAGAGGGAAATGTTGCATCTTCATCAAAAACAGTTTTTGTGAAAGCTTCAACATCAGGTAAGAATTTTGAACTTAACTCTTTAAAGTCAAGTCCTAATTCCAAGACCAGTGAAACATTTGTCTCTCCTTTGAGTTCTTTCAAATCCAGCCCTGAAAAGGTAAGGAAATTCATTCCTACTTGTTATTTTTGTGGTAAAAAGGGACATATTAGGCCTAGATGCTTTAAATTGTTGAATCTTTTGCATAAAAGGTCAAAACAATTTAAACTGTTATCAAAATTGCAACAACAGTGGGTTAAGAAAGATAAAACAGTATGCCATGTTGCCTTTACTGTACTTAATCATGCATCTAAGGATTTGTGGTATTTTGACAGTGGTTGTTCCAGGCATATGACTAGAAATAAATTGTTTCTAACAGATTTTAAATCATGCATGGATGGAAATTTCACTTTTGGAGATGGAACAACAAGTAAGATCATTGGTAAAGGCACTTTGAATGTCAAAGGCCTAGCCAATTTTAAAAATGTCCTTCTAGTGGAAGACTTGAAAGCAAATCTTATAAGCATTAGTCAAATTTGTGATAAAAAGTATACTGTTAACTTCACACAAAACAAATGTATGGTCTTAGATAATTTTGGTGAATGTATTCTAGAAGGTAATAGATCTTTGGACAATTGTTATCTAGTAGAAATTGCATTCCATGCTAGGATTTCGGATTTAGAATTGTGGCATCAAAAATTAGGACACTTAAATTACAAAGACGTGGTTAAATTAACTAAGTTAGGTGCCGTAAGAGGAGTTCCTAAATTTGATGACAAAATTGATAAAATTTGTGGACCATGTCAAATGATAAAACAAATCAGAAGTTCACACAAATCAAATCCACATCTTAGTACTTCCAAGATACTTGATTTGCTTCACATGGATCTTATGGGTCCTATGCAAATTGAAAGCATTACAAGTAAGAGATATATATTTGTTTGTGTGGATGATTTTCTAGATATACTTGGGTTGATTTCATTAAAGAAAAATCTGACACTTTTGATGCTTTCAGGAATCTTTGTGTTAAGCTTGAAAATGAACAAAATAGGAACATAGGAAGGATTGTGAGAATAATAAGTGATCATGGCAAGGAGTTTAAAAATGTTAGCTATGTTGACTTTTGCAAATATCATGGAATTGATCATGAATTTTCAGCTCCTAAAACCCCTGAACAGAATGGCATTGTGGAGAGGAAAAATAGAACTCTTCAAGAGATGGCAAGAGTAATGCTTAATAGCAAGAAGTTGACCAAGAGGCTATGGGCTGAAGCAATAAGCATGGCTTTTTATATTTCAAATAGAGTTTTTCTTAGACCTAGCACTAATCAGGCACCTTATGAGATTTTGAAAGGAAGAAAACCTAATTTGAAATATTTTCATGTCTTTGGTTGCAGGTGTTACATCTTAAACGACAGAGAACTGTCAGGAAAATTAGATCCAAAGAGTGATGAAGGAGTCTTCGTGGGATATGCTCAAAATAGCAAAGCATTTCGAGTTTACAATCTAAGAACTGAGGCTGTCATGGAATCTGCAAACGTAGTGTTTGATGACCTTGATGATTATGCAAAGTACTCACAAGAGAAAAGCAAAACCAGCTTCACAGAAGAGGCAGAAAAATCTGATTCAGACAGCAACAAAAAGGAAGATGCTGTTATAAAAGAGGAAACAGCTGCTGTTACACCAGACGTAACAGTAACATTTGACAACTCAGATTTGGACAAAAGCTCAATCCGGGATGATGAAGAGAGAAAAAATCCACCCACATGGATTTAAAAGGCACATCCAACAAGTTCTATCATTGGAACACCAGATGGTATGATGAAAACCCGGAGCAAGGTAAGAAATCAGGTAAGGTTTGCATGTTATATTTCTTTAATTGAACCAAAAAATGTGAAAGAAGCTTTAAAAGAAGAAGTGTGGATTCAAGCTATACAAGATGAACTTAATCAGTTTAAAAGAAATGAAGTGTGGGAATTAGTTCCTAGGCCAGATGGTACAAATGTTATTGAAACTAAATGGATTTTCAAAAATAAAACTGATGAAAGTGGTCAAGTAGTAAGGAATAAAGTTAGGTTAGTTGCACAAGGTTATACATAAGTTGAAGGCATAGACTTTGATGAGACCTTTGCACCTGTAGCTAGACTTGAGTCAATCAAATTCCTACTTGCAATTGCTTGTTTGCTTGATTTTAAGTTGTATTAAATGGATGTTAAAACTGTATTTTTAAATGGCTATCTCAATGAAGAAGTTTTTGTTGAACAGCCTAAAGGATTTGAAGATCCTAAACATCCTGATTTTGTGTACAATTTGCACAAAGCTTCGTATGGCTTGAAACAAGCTCCTAGAGCTTGGTATGAAAGGTTGACAAACTTCTTGATCAATAGAGGTTATAAAAGAGGCAACAATGATAAGACCTTGTTTATCAAACATGCATCAACCTATTTTATTGTTGCTCAAATATATGTTGATGACATTGTTTTTGGATCAACTAACAAAAGCAAAATTAATGAGTTTGTTAAGTTGATGCAGGAAAAGTTTGAGATGAGCATGGTAGGAGAATTAAACTTCTTTCTTGGATTGCAGATTAAACAAATGAATGATGGGATATTTATATCTTAATCAAAATATGCCAAAAATCTTGTAAAGAAGTTTGGACTTGAGAATTCAAAACCAATGAAAACTCCTATCAGTACTAATCTGAAACTTTCAAAGGATAATGCAGGAAAAGATATTGATGTAAGCTTGTACAGAAACATTATTGGCAGCCTACTTTACCTCACAGCAAGCAGACCAGATTTAAGCTTTAGTGTATGACTTTGTGCAAGGTTTAAAGCAAATCCCGAAGAATCACATCTTGCAGCAGCTAAGAGAATCATCAGGTATGTTCATGGAACATGTGATTATGGAATATGGTTTTCTAAAGATACAAATGATTGTCTTGCAGGGTTCAGTGATGCAGATTGGGCAGGAAATGCAGATGACAGAAAAAGTACTTCAGGAGGTTGTTTTTATCTTGGTACTAACTTGGTTTCATGGCACAGCAAAAAGCAGAATTCAATTTCTTTATCCACAACTGAAGTCGAATACATAGCAGCAGGGGGTTGTTTTACACAACTGTTGTGGATGAAGCAAATGTTGAGTGATTATGGTATTGAACAGAAGCCTATAACTGTGTTTTGTGATAATACTAGTGCTAAAAATATTTCGAAAAATCCTGTTCAGCATTCTAGGACAAAACACATTGACATTAGATACCATTTTATAAGGGAACTAGTAGAATCTAAGGTGATACACATTGAACACATCTCCACTAATAGACAATTAGCTGACTTGTTCACTAAGGCGTTGGATACAACAAGATTTGAAAATCTAAGAAAAGCCTTAGGCATCTGTCAGTTACATGAATGAACACTGCTTACTGTTATATTAATTGTATCTGCAATATCATAAGTTTTCTTCTAATTAAGTATGTGTGAGCTGTGATATAAAAAATTGTGTGAATAATTAAATACTAGTTTAAAAATGAAAAATACAGAGAGGGCTACCAGTATATGATGTGTGAAAGCCATCCATTAAGAGTAACTTCATTGTAGCTAGGAAATATGGTGAGGTCACCCACTCAAATGGAAAAGGGTTACCTCTATACATGTGTGAAAGCTGCTGTATGATGCGTTCGAAACTAGCAAGTATACTAGTCGCACAAGTAATAAAGTGATAAGTAGATATCGTTCCCACGAGGATTGATTCTAATTGAATTCGTTATTTTCCAGCAACGATAAACTAAACAGGGGGGGTTTTGTTGAATGATTAACTAAATGAAATAAGAATGCAAATTAAGAATAACAAAACAGAAGTTAATTTGAATGAAAGATCAATGAGAGACACTTGGTTAAGGGTTCTTTCTCTGCCACAAGATATGAATTTGTGAATTAACATAGAATTGTAATCCAATTACAGCATTGAAGTTATCAACCGTAGATAACAATAAGCTCTGTTATCCCAATCTTTCCTTACTTTGTTGTTAAATAAAACAAGCTCTTTATTTAATCTCTATCCATTAAACAACCTAGAACAAGCTCTCTAAGTTTAATTCAATAGAAGCATTACGATGAGAAAGATAGGTTGATCTAAGCAATAATCACACAAGTTCGGATTATTTAACCTAGGTTGTATTTTCCAATTGCAATCTCTGATCACAATTTTGCTACTAATGATTGGAAATTCATGACAATTACGGATCAAGATTTCTAATCTAGCAATAGACAACAACAGATTATATTCAGTTGGCCATTCCAAATACAATCAGTAAGCAATCATAAGCATTAGATATGGGAAAATACAAGCAACTTCAATTAGAGAATTGGATAACAATTTCTTACACAATCAACTCACAAAATCCATATCAAGGGCTTTGAAATCACCCTCAACCAATTCAGATTTAGTTACACATATTCAATCAGAATAACAAATACAATACAGAGAAATTCCAGAATTGAAAAGGAAAGAAAGAACTTAGCAAATTCTTTGAAAATCTTCTTTGTAGATGAATCTTCTTGGAATTGTAGTTCCTCCTCTTTCAAAATCTTCTTTCTCCTTCAAGAACTCCAAGGGATGAGAGAAATCCAGAAATGCAGCCTCCTCCCACGTTTTCCCCTCTTCAAGTTATGAAAATAAAACCCTAAAATGTGTTTAAATACTCTGCTACAGTAACTTGCTACAGTGCCCCGTATTTAATAACATGCTACAGTGATATATGGAATTACAAATATACACTTCTCATACCATTTTTATCACAACTTTCGGTACACTACATAAATTCGTGAACCGTAAATTTCTCCAGAAAATAGACTTCGAGAGCTTTTCAATGGTATATAGCATGTTATCCGGTTAATTGTATATCGATACAATCAACTCCAAGAAATTGGTTGACTAGCAGAGGTGAAAATGAAGGGTTTTACTCCAATTTTGTGTAAGTTCCTCCAAAACTCCTACAAACATCAAAAACCACACAAAAACATAAAAATACCAAGGAATATAGCAAAGAAACATGGACGAATTGATATGAAAATGATATATAAATAGACACTTATCAAATTCCCCCACACTTAGACTTTGCTAGTCCTCGAGCAACTACGACAATATGAAATAAAACTAAACCGAAACAGAATCAACAAAAAATTAAAACACACAAATGCTTCATCTTGCAAATAGGCCTCAAAGATTGTACTTAATTATAACCCAAGGAAAACTTCAAAATAATGCACTTGATCAAGAATTTTATCTTAAAGATTAGTTTCGCTTCACTTCAATTCCTCAAGTGTGTGTGTGTAGAGCCATTCTCACCTAATCACTTGTAACCCGGATGAGTTTATGCATAAAAATGAATCATATTTAATATTGAAGATGTGTGTATAAATGAACTCCATAGGCCTGCTTTTCAAGTCACTCTCCACTAATGTAGACATGCACAACACTAAGGATCAAGTAGGACTTTATTAAGCTTGTAACGTTTGGCTTGGGTGAAGGTATGATAAAGGATAATAATTTGGCTCAAATCACCCACAAACACATAAATCATTCAAGACTATGTAGAGCTCAAGCCTATAACAAAACTTTATTTCAATTCACCAGGTTACTCCCCCAAACTTATTTAGAACACTCAATCTTTTTTTTTTTGGCAGAAAACAAAAGAAAACTACACCCCCACACTTTGTTGTTTCATTCTTTTTAAGAACACTTAAGGGTATAGATCTCTTATTCTTCTTCTTTTGTTCTTTTTTTTTTTTTCTTTTTTTTTATTACACTTCCCTCCCCCACACTTAAACAACACATTGTCCTCAATGTGTAAGTACGTGGACGATAAGTACAGATTCTGTCTCTTATACACATCTAGATGTGTATAAGAGACAGACATAATAGAACTCACTTGCATTGCTCATGACACATCCCAACCTCCTGTAACTTCCCAAAACCAGAACATAGCTCAGAATTTAATTGTACATAATCTACATGCTCATAGGTAAGGGATAAACTGTTTGGAACAAATTCATTTTAGGTTAGGAAATCTTTTAGTGAGTTAACAAAGAAAAAGGCTTACAAAGGCTCAAAGGGGTAACTAGGGATCAATTTCAGTCAAGGTTGGCTAATAAGGCTCAAACGGTCCAAAAATGGCCTAAATCATTTCCCTAATGTTGCACAGCCTAGGATTTCGCCTCGAGTGACCATCAAACAAGTTCTAGAATTCATTGAAATCTGAAGAAACATTTAAATTACATAAACTTCTCTAAGTGAACAAATAACTCAGTGATAATAGCTCAGTGCTCAATGTTGCGCAAGGAATCAAAAGCAAAGCGAAAACCAATAAACTTTTCAAGCACACAGATCCATGCATCATTTATCATTTTCCAAGAGTTATTCTTAATTCAATCATTATCTTATCATCGACCCACAAAATGCAAGAAAAGAGGTACGTGGCATTGTTACAACTGAGTCAAGATTGTATATTTCAACAATCCTTAGGACCAGTAGCCCGCAGACTTAAGGTTTCCAGCCTATATACCTTTATTATAAAAGAACAAAACAAGAAACAAGACACTTCAAATAACATGAAATAAACAAACTACAGATTTATTTAGAGAGAATGCGTTTCAAGGGTTAAAGAAACCCAATATTCTGCCATTCTCAGGTTTTTCCACAATTGTTTTTTTTTTTTTAAATCAAAACTGATAAAGATAAAAACACATAACAACTCTAAATTACGCAAAACTAAACTCACTCATAAAAATAACAAAGTTCAACAAGTCAGCAAACAAAAAACAAGTTAGTTAGAATGGGTCTACAAAGTTTACAAGTTAGCCTCCTTATTCAGCCATTATGGATTGAAGAGATCCAGAATGCGTTTCAAGAGAACTTGAACTTTTTAAGCCACTACTCTAAAAACCGAGATTAGAAAATATTACCTGGGACGAAAGAAATAACCTGAAAAAGCTCAAAAGAAACAACATGAAAAATCTCAAATAAACACACTAAAAAGAAAGCAAACAAAAACGAAGCAACCAGCAAATAGAGATTACAGATGGAGGGTTAAATCCAGTTGACGCCTTTTGTTGCCTTCTCCAAACCAATTTATGCGAGCCATTGTTGGATCAGGTGAATAGACGAAATCTTGTAGTTTGTCAATTAACTCTCCTGCAGTTGAAGCTGTAACCAGCATTTGCCTTGCTGACGGTGAGATGAAATTTGTGTCTACAGCTTGATCAAGAAAGGACAACAAACCATCAAAAAAATTATTAACATTTAACAAACCAATGGGTTTCCGATGGATGTTTAGCTGTGCCCAAGAGGTGATTTGAAATATATCCTCTAATGTACCATAACCACCCGGCAAAGCTATAAATGCATCGGACTTAACAACCATATGTGCAATACGCTCATGCATACTAGAGAACTGTAACTCTTCCCCGATTGTGTTGCCTACGATATCTCGTACAGCTAATGGTTTAGGGATAATGCCGAGAACTTTGCTTCCTCCTACGGATGCAGCTGTCGACACACACCCCATTAACCCAAGACTACCCCTTCCATAAATCAAATAAATACCCCTCGCAGCTAATGTCCTACCAAGATCAAGAGCTGCTGTTGTAAACTCTCCAACTTTACCAAATTGCGATCCACAAAATACGCATATATTTTGGAATCGCCGAATTGGTGCTTTCTCCATTTCTAAAAGTGCTCTAAACTTGTGTAAGACAATGATGTACGTTAGGTATTATGCGATTCAAGTGCAAGACAGGTTATTAAATGACATTTCAAAATATGCAGCATGGATATATACACACGTAAAACTCTCAAATTTGACACGTGGGGACATAATTTCGGTGGGAGTTGCTCGATGCAGATTTATCGCCCCAATATTTGAAAAAATGAGATATGCTTTCGGCGAGGTTTGACAAAACCTACACACTTGTCTCCCACGTTAAGCATGGAAAATGGTGATACACTTTCGGCGGGGGTTGACAAAACCCCCACACTTGTCTCCCACGTGAAGCATAAAAAATAGAGATACACTTTCAGTGGAGGTTGACAAAACCTCCACACTTGTCTCCCACGTGTACTTATGCCATAGGGTAGTCATATGGTTTGTCAAAAAGAAACTTGAAATTAAAACAATCAAAATCAACAAACAACAACAACACAAAGACAACATTGATAATCAGATCAAACGAAACAAGAAAAAAAAATGACAACAACAACACACATTCAAATATACAAGTAGTTGTGATTGTGGCTCACATCGTCCTCTGGTTTTACGTCCAGTAACGGCTGAAACGCCTTCTATGAGTCGGGGATTTGCTTCCCATCCAGTTTTCTTATAAACTGGCAAACAGGGTCGTTTTTAGTCAGATTCCTAGACTATAACACTGCAATTCATCACGAAATTGTGTCCATAGATTAAGCAATTCACGATGAACAAGTCCACAAGTATGTGACTCGAGAGTTAACAAAACATTATCCAGCGACTCATTACTCAAACCATTTTTAATAAATGAAAGTTTATCTTCTCTATTCCTGGACACAAAACCTAATGAACGACAAGTCTGGTTACAATTCCATCTAGCACATTTATAACATACTTGTAACCTTTTCGCTCTTCGCCTCTTGGCGTAGTAGCTCTTTCCTAGACCAGGCATGTATTTTGCGAGATTAATGTCCGGCTCACGGACAATCTCACCTTGGCTTCGATAAGCCATCGGATATCAGCAGGCACATTTAGGAGCATCAATGCCCAAAGTCTAGTCATCCGTACTTTATAAATTTTAAACACAGCATTTTGAGGAAGTGAAGGGAAATATTTACGAAGGTTCGATAGAAAGATATCAGCATCCATTGAAGAGAAGAAAAGGAGAGATATTACCGATAATGCGATTGAGTTTGTTCTTCTCCCAGATATGCACGTTTCAAACCTTCGAACAATGGCTTCAACTCCCGTTTGAATGTTTCTCAAGCTGTTGCACAACTGAACTCGAAGCACGGAATAATCAAATTAAACACAAGAAAAGAAAAGAAAAGAAAAGAAAATAGAGACACATAAAAGAAATAAAAACACAAGAACAAATGAAAGTCAAAAACAAACAACAAAGCAAATGAGACAAATGGTAAAGAGAGATAAAACCTGATCAATTATAATAGCCCATGAGAGGAATCTCCTCGAAACACAAAAATTGATCAATACTACCTTCTTTTCTTTGTCGCTTTTTATTTATATTTCAAAAACATTGGGTTGCCTCCCAATAAGCGCTTGGTTTAACGTCCTCAGCCTGACGTTATCTGTCCTCACCTATCAAGATAAGTTGGCTCGTAGAGAGGTACCTCATCGATGTCCTACATCACTGAATTCTCATAGTAAGGCTTCAACCTGTGCCCATTCACCTTGAATACTTTATCCGTTTTTAAGCTCTTGATTTCCAATGCACCATGGGGAAATACATTAGTAATAACAAAAGGTCCAACCCATCGAGATCGTAATTTACCTGGAAATAACTTGAGGCGAGAATGAAATAAAAGAACTTTCTGTCCCACTTCAAAATTCTTCCTAGAGATCATTTTATCATGAAATGCCTTAGTTCTCTCCTTGTAAATTCTGGAATTATCATAGGCATCATTTCTAAGTTCTTCCAATTCTTGTAGTTGAAGCTTCCTTTGTTCTCCAGCAGCATCCATCTCCATGTTACAAAGCTTTACTGCCCACCATGCTTGGTGTTCGAGCTCTACCGGAAGGTGACATGGCTTACCATAGACTAACCTGTACGGAGACATACCAATAGGTGTCTTGTAAGCAGTCCGGTATGCCCAAAGTGCATAATTCAATCGTAGGCTCCAATCTTTTCGGTTCGGATTCACTGTCTTCTCGAGAATGGACTTGACTTCTCGATTTGAAACTTCAACTTGACCACTAGTTTGTGGATGATATGCGGTAGACACCTTGTGAGTGATGTTGTATTTCTTGAGCAAGGCTTCAAATGATCGGTTGCAGAAGTGTGTCCCTCTATCGCTTATCATGGCTCTTGGTGTTCCAAATCTCGCAAAAATGTTAGATTTCACAAAATCTACAACAACTTTAGAATCATTAGGTCTCGTAGCTTTTGCTTCCACCCATTTAGAAACATAATCCACAGCAAGTATAATGTAAATATTACCAAAAGATGAAGGAAAGGGACCCATGAAATCAATACCCCACACATCAAAAATCTCAACAACAAGTATAGGGGTTTGTGGTATTTGATTTTTGGCACTTAAATTACCTGTCCTTTGACAACGGTCACAAGCTTTGCAAAATAGATATGCATCTTTGAACAATGATGGCCAATAGAATCCACAATCAAGAACTTTCAGGGCTGTTCTTTTTGGTCCGAAGTGACCGCCACATGCATAAGAATGACAGAGGGTCAAAATTGAATTAAATTCAGATTCAGAAACACACCTTCTTATCACTTGATCAGAACAATGCTTCCTTAAGTATGGATCATCCCATATGTAATATTTGGCAATGTTTTTGATCTTGTCTCTTTGAGCTCGAGTCAAGTCATATGGTAGCTTCTTGGTAACTAAGTAATTAACAATATCTGCATACCAAGGGGCTGCTACATGTAGAGACAGCAATTGTTCATCCGGAAAACTTTCTTGTAATGGCAGTACATCATCGTCATGGACAATGCGACTGAGATGGTCTGCAACTAAGTTTTCACTTCCCTTCTTGTCTTTGATTTCCAAGTCAAACTCCTGTAAAAGGAGTATCCACCTAATAAGCCTTGGTTTAGCATCTTTTTTTATGAGCAAGTACCTCAAAGCTGCATGATCAGAATAAACGGTTACTTTAGTACCAATCAAATAAGATCGAAACTTTTCTAAAGCAAAAATAACCGCTAGCAGCTCTTTTTCAGTGGTAGAATAATTAAGTTGAGCATCATTTAAAGTCCGAGATGCCTAGTAAATGGCATGTGGAATTTTGCCAATTCGTTGACCCAAAACGGCACCCACAGCGTAGTCACTTGCATCACACATGATCTCGAATGGATGATTCCAATTCGGAGATTGGTTACTGGAGCCGAAGTCAATAGTTCCTTCAGTTTCTCAAATGCCACTTTGCATTTCTCATCAAATTCAAAGGCCACAATATTCTGTAATAATC